>VMDO01013287.1:0-58312 GCA_007922755.1 Pedetes capensis
GAAGGGAAGGAGGGACATCACGACACCTTATCAGGTCATGCCAGTGACCGCCCTTCTAGGAAGTAGCGGCTGTGAGGTGCCGGTGGGGGCTACCAAGATGGGTCCCCAGAGGGTTTCCGGAATGTCCCCTTGGCCCATGCCAAGGCTCAGCCCCGAATGCCCTTCTTGCTTCTCTGCAGCAGCAGCGTCTGAGGCATGCTCCAGCCTTAGCTTCTAGAAGTTTCCCACACCCTTCTCTACAGTGTTCACCCTCTCCTCCCAGCACCTGTCACTCCGTCTTTAGCTGCCAAGGGCTCTGGAAGGAATGTTGAATGAATGCATGCAGGAATGAATGAACCCACCCACCAACCCACCCACCAGCCCACCAAGGGGAAAATAAAGGAAAGGAGTGGAATTGGCTGCAGAGCTCCGTCTGACCCCATCGATCGATCGATCGATCGGTGTCACTGCCTGAAGGCAGCTATTTTGGGGGATGGTTCAGTATTTTCCCCTTTAAAGAAGACCTTGGATAATTCCAAGTCAGCTGGAAAGTGGTTCCTAACTCCCTCCTCACTGCCGGGCATCCAAGGTGAGTCCCTTAGGTCTTCAGGTCCCTTCCTTCACCTCTGCTAGAGATGAAAGGTGGGGTACTGTTTCCAACCATCAGAGCAATGAGGGCTACTTTCTGCAAGGTGGGGGGTAAAGGTATTGAAGCCTGATAGCTAGGGAATGCTCCATTTCCCATCCCTCAGTCTGCCTGCCACTCATCTCTCCTGCTTAGGTGCCCTCCTTTGAGTCTCCCCAGGGAGCCACAGATCAAAGCCTAGTTCTGGGGAATGCCCCATTCCCAAGGCTCGCCCAATTTACAAGTGTAGAAAATGAACTGAAAATATGCTTTTAAAGCGCAGAGCACCTCAGATATAGAGAGGGGCTCCCAATACGGTGATCCTGAGCCACACGGGCAGTGAGTGGGTGGGACACTGGAGTCGTCGTGACTTGGGCCTGACGCTTGTTGGCATGAGACCTCAGTGTTCTCATCAGTACATTTGGGGATATTTTTATCTTTATTTTACTTTAATTTTTTAGTACTGGAGAGTGTTGAACCCAGAGCCTCATGTGTGTTAAGCAAGTGCTCTACCACTGAGCCACACCCCAACCCCTTTTTTATTTTTTATTTTGAGACAAAGTCTTTCTTAAGTTGCCCAGGTGGCCTTTGGCCTCAAAGCTGTGATCCTCCTGCCTCAGCCTCCACAGCTGCTGAGATTACAGTTCTGTAACACAGCACCCAGCTAAAGGGATAACCGTAGCAACTGGGTCCAGGTGAGGGGTTATTTGAGAAAGTTTATGGAAAGTGCTTGAGATAGATACCTGCTCCACTCTCACGATCAAGGAAGGGAGGAGACCTGGCCAGACCCTTGTTCCTCCCTCATTCCTTGGCACAGTCAGCTGTCTGAACAGGGCTCCCCTTCCTCCCCACCTATGTCTTTCCCCAGAAGGGAGGACCAGCCTCTCTTACCCTGCTCTGCCTATATCTTCTGTGGGTGGAAGGCCATCCTGCCTTCAAGTTTTTGAATCCTACCTCTACTACTCATTAGCTGTGCAACCTTAGGTGAGTGACTTAACCTATCTGAGCGTCTGTTTTCATATTTGGTAAAGAAGGATGATAATGCTGGATGTGATGCATTGTTGTGAAGCTTGAAGGAGCTGATGGGAAGGCCTGATGTGTGATTGTGGTTGTTGTTGTTGTTAGGCACCGTTGAGTCGGTGTCAGACTCATAGTGACCCTATGTACAACAGGGGAAACACTATCGTCAGTGCTTCTCTGCTATTCATAGGGTTTTCAATGGCGGATTGATTTTTGGGAGTGGGTTGCCAGTGATAGACATCCATGAACGTTTTTTTCCTTACCCGTTTTTCCTCAACTATCTGATAAGCAGATCCTGTATCTGGTGCACCCTTGGCACCTAATAGCTGCTCTGGGTTGATCAAGTGGCGGGAAGTGGCATTGCCTGTCCTGGAGAGCTCTCAGGGAGACCCCCTTGCTCATGCTAAGCAGCATGACAATCTGTGCATTTCCCCCTTTTACAAGCTCTCAGCCTGGCCTGTGGCATTTTAAAGCAGAGATAAATAGTTCCAGGGCAAAGCCGGGGAGCAGGGCTGGTCTTGGCTCTTTCTGAAGTGTTTCTGAGCCTTTTAGGCAAGATCCCAGCCTCCGCCCCACAACCCCTCTCACTTTAATGGGTGCTGAGCACTTTACACCCTGTGAAACCCGCGGCAAATGGTCCTGGTCTCTGATGTGCGGTCCAGGCCGGCAGCAGGCCGCTGGCGCTCAGCCTCAGCCGAGGAAATGAAAGCCTGATGGGGGTGGGGGAGGTGGTGGTGGGTGCAGGATCTTCCAGAAACAGCATGGCGGCCCAGCAAGCAGGGCCTTTAACCCAGCTGTGCCATCCCTGGGAAGTCCAGCTTCCCCTCCCAAAGCGAGGGCTGCAGGACCTGAGGTCAGACCAGCCTCAGGCCAGTCCTGAAGCCCTTCCTGGTCAGCAGCGTCTGCATTGTTACAACGCTAATCGCTAACCGAGTGCTCAGTGCTATTTACTGAGCACCTATTATGCTCCAGAACCAAGTCTGGGCTTGTTCCATAGATTCTCTCTTCTGGGCCACCCAATCTAAGGTTGTCCCTTCCTAGGGATTTGCTGTCACCAACTTTGCTTTAATTCCTCAGAGCTCTTGTCGCTGGCAGCAGCGACCTGGTTCGTCTGCTTGTCCACCCCCTTGCTGCCTGTGTCTTCCATCAGATTGCAAGGAACCCTGTGTGCATGTGTGTGTGTGTGCATACATGTGTGCATGTGTGCATGCATGTGTGTGCCCACATGTGATCTCTTGCCAGGCCCTGGAAGGGCTTGGCGCTGGACAGGTACTCAGTGTTTTATTTTTTGTCTAAATAATGGATGATATTCAGAGCCATCCTATGAGACAGCCGTACTCCTCCTGTGACTATCCCTATTTTACAGATTGGGCAGCTGAGGCAGAGGAGAGGCCAGGAGTCTTTTTATTGTGTGGGGGGATACTGAGGGTTGAACCCAGGGCTTCGAGCCTGCATGCTTTGCAAGTGCTGGACCACTGAGCTGCGCCCCCAGCCCCCCCCCCTTTTTTTTTTTTTACTTTTTGAGACAGGGTCTCACTAAGTTACGCAGACTGCCTCTGGTCTCGAACTTGAGATCGATCCTCCTGCTTGTGCCTCCCAAGCCGCTGGGATTACAGGCCAGTACCACCACACCCAGCTGAGGCCAGGAGTCTTGACAAAGGCCACCCAGGCAGGAAGGGCAGCTCAAGGTTCTAGTCCTACACTGGTCCCCGACTCCACACGGCCTCACCTCGTCCGGCTGCCTTCCTTTAAGGTAACTGTTCTCTTGGAAACAGAAGCCCTCTTCAAAAATGGAAACTTGCAGTCCTTCTTGCGTTTGAAGAAACATATCCCAGGTTTTTGCATTCATCATCATACCGTATCTTTTTTTCTTTCCTTTTTCACAGCAAAGAGGCCGTTATTATCACACATGCTTTATAATGAAGACACAAAGTTCAGAGAGGTTGTGCAGTTGCCTGAAGGCACACAGTGCGGAATTGGAGAGCTGGCATTTGAGCCTGGATCTGCCTAGAAAGGCTGTGCACATCTGGCCTCGCAGGCACATGGACTTCGAGGGAATCTGAGCAACTTTGCGCTCACATAGCCAGGAAGTGGCAAAGCCAGAACCCAGCTACGTCTTGGGATGCCACAGTCTCCACCCTCAGCAAACCTGGAAGTCTGCTGAGCAGAAGGATAGTTTAAAGGTCTTGTTGTTCTGAGGGCCAGGGATTGATTGGCAAGGATGGCTTGAAGCCTCTCTTATCAAGGAGGCACAAGATGCTGGGAGCGGTGGCACACGCCTGTAACCCCAGCAACTTGGGAAGCGGAGGCAAGAGGGTCATGAGGGAGGCCAGAAGCAGCCTGTGCAACTTAGCGAGATCCTGTCTCAAAAATACAAAGGAAAACATGGGCTGGGGGTGCAGCTCAGTAGTAGAGCACTTGCAAAGCATGCATGAAGCCCTGAGTTCAACACCCTCAGGTCCTTAAAACCAAAAGAAAAGGAGATACAAGATCCTGTGGTATTTGTATGATCTTCCAGAAATAGCATGGCCTAAAGGCCCATCAAGCCAGGCCTTTAACCCAGCTGTGCCATCCCTGGGACATCCAGCTTCCCCTCCCAAACTGAGGGTCTGCAGGACCCCTGGTCAGACCAGCCTCAGGCCAGTCCTGAAGCCCTTCCTGGTCAGCAGTGTCTGCATCGTTACAACGCTAACCAAACGCTCAGTGCTATTTACTGAGCACCTATTATGCTCCAGACCCAAGTCTGGAGTGAAATACCAAGGCCTGAGTATTCGCATCCTTTTATCCTCTCCACCCCGGCCCACCATGGATCAAAATAATCATGGAAGGCCAGGTCCGGTGGTGCACAATTGTAATCCCAACGGCTCAGGAGGCAGAGGCAGGAGGATCGCAAGTTCGAGACGAGAGGCAGCCTGTGTAATTTAGCGAGACCCTGTCTCAGAAAGTAAAAAAAAGTGGTCTGGGGGTGCAGCTCAGTGGTCCTGCACTTGCAAAGCATGCAGGCGCGAGGCCCTGGGTTCAACCCCCAATTCCGCAAAGAAAAAACAACAACAACAACTAAATAAATAAATAAGTAATCATGGAAGGAGGGCAAGGGAGGAGAAGTTAGGCAGGTGAACTGTGTTTAGGTGGGAAAGGCTGCAGAGCTCATGGGAAGTAGCAGAAAGTGTGGGAAGGGGGTCAGCAGGACGGAGTGAGGAGGCTCTGGAGGCTGAGGGAAGGAGGGTAGGAGGGCTGGGGAGAAAGCTGCCCCTGCAAGCTAGGGAGCTGGGGGAGCCCTGAGGTGCAGATTACGAACACAACTTCCCAGTTGTTGGCAGTGTGCAGTGAGCATTTCAGGGGAATTTCACATTGCCTCTGGATGCTGAGCCATGCCTCTTGGGTTGCACCTCTGTCTGAGGGGCTGTGAGCTGGCTTGGCTTCCAAGAGTTCCCTCTTCCGCACGGGTGTGTGCTACATGTCTGCACGTGTCTGCACACATGCATTTGTGTGCATGCAGGAGGTGTGTTGCGGGGGGAGGTGACGCCAGTCTGCGCATCCCCCACCCAGCTCAGAACTGAGGACACAGGAGCTGAGTTGGGCTGACTCTGAAGGACCCTGAAGCTCCCCTAGTTCTCTTTTTGGGGGACTGGCTGGATGTGGGGGAGTCCCAGGGGCAGGAAGCACAAACTGGCCCTGGGGGCAGTTGGCTTGGAGAGGGACTGAGAAAGGAGGAGGGAACCAGAAAAGAGGGTGGGAGACAGAGATCTGGAGGTCGTCCAAGGGATGGCTCTGACCTTTCCCCGTCCTCCCACACACAATTCCCCAGAATGCGTGGTGCCGAGGTCCTCCGGGAAAGTGACGGGGCATGGAGGACCCTTGGCTGAGGAGCTGGACATGAGAAGAAAGCCCGGAGCCTGGTGCGAGACATGGGCTTCTCACCTGGGCTCTGCCCACATCCCACATGCAGGTCCCTTGGCTCTCTGAGTGACCCTGCTGGAGCTGGGGGGACGGGGCTGTGGCTGGGGAAGGGCTCTGTGGGTGCTAAGACACTGGCTGCTGGGACCACCGTCCTTGGCCTTCAGGGAACTCTGGCATTTAGGACCCTTGGGGTCCCTTGTTACCTGTAGGACTGTCCCAGGATTTCCCTGTACTTAATCTTTCTGCTTGCTGAAAATGAAGAGGATTTCAAACATTTACTGATGAAAATCAAAGATCATAGCCTTCAACATGGGTTGCGACTAAACATCAACCAAACATAAATCCTTACGACTGGGTCAGTATGCCACTTTACAATAAATGGAGAAAAGATTAAGGTTGTCCAAGGTTTTGTTTTGCTTGGCTCTATAATCAACACCCATGGAAGCAGCAGTCAAGAAATCAAAATTTACATTGCTCTGGGAAAAGCTGTGTCAAATGATCTCTTTAGAGTATTGGAAAGTAAAGATGTCACACTGAAGATGAAGGTGCGTCTGGCTCATGCCATGGTATTTTCAGTCACATCATATGGTTGTGAAAGCTGGACATTGAACAAGGGAGACAGGAGAAAAATTGATGCTTTTGAATTATTGTGCTGGAGACGTCTATTGAATATGCCATGGACTGCCAAAAGAACCAACAGATCTGTCCTAGAAGAAGTGCAACCAGAGTGCTCCTTGGAAGCAAGAATGGCCAGACTGCGTCTTACATATTTCAGACATGTAGTCAGGAGAGATCAATCCCTGGAGAAAGACATCATGTTTGGGAGAGTGGCAGGTCATCGAAAAAAGGAAAACCCTCCACCAGATGGATTGATACAGTGTCTGCAACAATGGGCTTAAACATAAATGGGATTGTGTGCCTGGCACAGAATCAGGAAGTGTTTTGATCTGCTCTATATAGGGTCGCTATGAGTCGGACTCTCAACGGCACCTAACAACAACAACAATCTTTCTGAACTTGACAGAGTTGCTGTGTCTCTTTGAGGAGACTTCCTGGGTGCCTGCCCGAATGCCCACCCTGAGAACCCTTTTCCACAGCCAGAGAGCACCCCATGGCTTGCTGGCTGCTCCTGCCTCTTTGGGTGTCCACGTGAAAAGGCTGTCCTTGGTGTCCTCTCAGGCCTGCCCTCTTGCATCTTTCCCGGGCAGGTGGCCCTAGGCAGGAGGCCCCACAAGGGCACAGATGCACCCTTGGCCTTGGCGTCACACTGGTCTTCATGAGTGAAGGAACCAACATTCAGAACGTGCGGCTGGGACATGGCAGAGCTGGGACTTACCGCCTCTGTCTCCTGTTCCCATCTCCACCCCAGACCACAATACAGTCCTGCTAATGAACTTGGATATCACTCGCCTTAGTCTCTGCAAACAGGGACTGGACCCCAGTTCCCATCGCTGAATGCACTTGGGCACCTTGCTTTTCTGGCCATGTTGTTAGGTGCTATGGAGTCTGGTCTGACTCATAGTAACCCTATGTACAACAGATGAGACACTCCCCAACACTGTGCCATGCCTGGCACTATTGTCAGTGCTTCTCTTCTATTCATAGGGTTTTCAATGGCAGACTGTTTTGGGAGTGGACTGCCAGGTCCTTCTTCCTAGCCTGCAGCACCTGGAGTGCCCAGGCGGTCTCCCATCCAAGGACTAACCCGGCCAACTCTGCTTAGTTTCCAAGATCAGGAGGGATCAGATGCCAGGATGCTATGGCTGCAGACTGTGGCCACACGGGTGGATGCAAACCCTTTGAAACTCACCCTGCAAAGGTCATGTTCGAGACAAGCCTCCAGGGCCTCTGAGTGGCTGGTTGGGTCACCACTGCATTGAATGGTGTGAGGAACATGCTGGTTTGGTGTTCCTTCTCACGTCCTTCCACGCTATTCCCTGCCAGTCTCATCACATTCTCCTCTGGACCCTCCTCTTCCCCCTGTTCCCTCCTGCCCCTTCCACTTGGTCCACTCCTTCCTTCCCTCTCTCCCAAGACACCTCTGGAGCCAGAGCCTTGGCCAGGATGAAAGCTCTGACCAGGCCCATAAATCAGCCGGCCTGTGCTCCTTAACCTTCCCTATTAACCTCTCACACTGGAAGGCATTATGTGTTACACTGGGCCGCCATAAATTACTTGCCAATGAATTTATGAGCGTGTGCCCCTCTGAGGCCTCCCTCTCCTCCCCTACGTTCCTTCAGCCTGCCCTGTCCTGGCCCAAAGGGGGTCCTCCTATGACCCATGCAGACTAGGAGGCAGAAGAGGTTGTGGAGAGGGGAGCATGGGGAAGGCCCCCCGTTCACTCCACCAGCCAAAGACGTTGCCGGGCTCTTGCTCGTGTTTCCGCCTGAAGGTGACCTGATGCTGAGCAGGAATAGCCACCACCACTTACTGAGTGCCTGCCGTGTGCCATTCAGATGCCCACTGTGGGGTATGAACAAACCCTCCATGTCACAGCTGAGGAAACCGAGGCCAGGGCCAGTAACAAGACAATGACCGATGGCCACCACAGCAACAGTCTCCTCTCCTCCAGATGACAACCCAATCTGCGGATGAGTGAATGGAGGTGTGAGGCCGCCGCTCACCCAGGTGGCAGCGCTTTAGTGGACTGCATCATCCCCGGACTCTCTAAGCACCCAATTCTGCAAAAACCGCTTCCACATATGGAAACCGAGATCATTCTATGAACCCGACACAGCTCATTCCCCAAGCGAGATCTCCAGCGAGGACACCATTCGGCCAGCCGTGAGGAGGAGGATTGTGGGTACATAGGGAAGACACCAGGTGCCTGATAATGATGGTAGGCGGGATACCTGCAGAAACATGCCTAATTGTTACCACGGGGTGAGGTAGATACGAGTCCTTGGCTCACTTTTCAGAAAAGCAAACTGAAGCTAAGAGAAGCTGAAGGCCACCCAGCGAACAAGTGACAGGCCCGGGATTCAGCCCCCAGCGGTCAGTCCCCAGAACGCCCACCTGCATGGCTGGAGGAGTGACACTAATAACCAAGAGCTGTGGGAGAGGATGGGCCCCAGTAGTGGCCGGTGGCTGTCAGCCTGCTGAATCCCATGGGGCAGCCCCCACCTGGAGCGCCTTCTGGGGGTTCCCAGAGAGTGTGGTCTGGATTTCTCTCTTCTGCTTTTCCTCAGTGCAGCAGTGGCCAGAGCCACCCCAGATGAGCTCAGGTCCAGTGGGCTACCTGTCCCCCCGCCTCCTTAGGAGAGGGAAATTTGGACCTGGATTCACAGGAGAGAAGCCAGTGAAGATGAAGGCAGAGGTGGGAGGGGCAAAGGAGTCTCTCTTGAGAATCTTTGACAACAGTATGCTATCACCTCCACTGGGGACTCATTGCAAGAGTAGGTTTCTGTTGTTTTGAGCCGCGCAGGGTAAGGAGCACAGTTACGGCAGCCATAGGAAAGGGATAAAGGGACTCCACTGCTTCTGATCAGGATTGCCCAGGGCAGGTCACTAACCTCCCTCTGGCTTCGTGTCTTCTGGGAAGGAGAGGAACGTCCAGTGCTTAGAGTGTCTGAGGATTATATGAAATGATGTTCACAACCATGGGGCGGTTCAGTAAGTGGCAGTGGAATCCAACTGCAGGATGTTTAAAGACAGTAATTCTTCAGACTTGGGAGCCTGTCAGCCCCCTGTTATTTTTTTATGGTTAATTTTGGAAATTCCAAGTTAACAATTAGGTTAACAGTTGGTCATATTTATGTAATCTTTCTCGAGAGTATCACAAGTCGTATAGTCAAGGGTTTGAAGAAAAAGGACAAAAACCCCAAGTTACATTTTTCACTCTGTGAGCACACAGATTACATGCTTGTACCAACTGAATGAACAGTTAGTTTATACCAGATGCCATCTGACTGCCTGGTGCCAACTGGAAATAAAGTTATGTATGTATACATACACTCCCATAAACTGATCTCTAACCTTGTATACAAAACCATGTGTGTCTGTCTCTCTATGTACATTGGGTTCCCACGTATTCAGAACAGATGCGCGCGCGCGCGCACACACACATCTTTAACTCTATCCAGAAAATATGTATTCAGTCCTCACTCTCTCTAAGGCAGGTGTGCAGATTGTGTGTGTGTGTGTGTGTGTGTGTGTGTGTGTGCAAGTAGAGAGGATTATGTGTTTGTACCCAAATAATAGATGTACGGAGACAATTATTCCAGAAGCCAACCAAACGCTAGCTATAGGGGGGTCCATAAGGTTTGCGGCTGGAGTGCAGAGTCCTCTCCACATCCCCGCTGGGACACCGGCCAAAGCCTGGAGGTAAACACCAGCAGCTGGGTGAGAGGGGAGGCAGATGGTGAGGGTGGCACGGGGTGACTTCGGGCTATGGGAAGATCTTGGGTCCCCTCTGAGGCAAAATGGCTCAGGCTCAGGGAGAGCAGCCTTTGGGTCCCTGTTACCCAGACTCACCGTCTCTGCCTCTGTCATCTTAGCTCATTTTCTGTTGTGTAGCGGAGTCCCACAGACCGGTATTTGTAAAGACTGGGCCATTCCTAAAGACTAGAGGTTTATTCACTGCGTGGTCTGGAGGCAGTGGGCCAGTCCAAGAGTATGGTGCCGGTGTCTGGTGAGGGTCTCTTCAGTGCATCACAACGTGGCGAAGGGCCACTAATGGCAGGGGGAGCCCTACCCCCATGACCTTGTCTAATCCTAATCATCTCCCGAAGGCCCTCCTGCTAAATACCACTAATGTGATTTGGGGAATTAAGCATCTGACATGTGAATTTGGTGGGGAGAGGTTCAATCCATAGCCTGCATCTTGCTGGGGACATCAACTGCAACAGCTTTCAAGAAGGGTGATATCTGGGGTCCTCAGCCCCCCGGCTCTGCCTCCCAACTCAGCATCCTCTCCTGGATCCCGGTGGACCAAGCGCCCAGGAGACTCACGCATGTCCCCCAACCTCCCACCTCCTCCCTGATCGCGCTTCTCTCCAAGATGGGCACGGCCAGGAGAGGAGGAGCCCGGGGGCCCCTGTGAAGTGATGTCCCCTAAGGTCTCTGCTGGACTCCGAGGTGCTGCTGAGTCTTGCTGGCTGCCCTTCTTCCGGAGCCCAGCACAGAGCCTGTCCCATGGGGGACCCTCAATTACTTATTGGGAGCAGAGAGGCTTAGCTAGGGGAGGGGATTTGTCCCGCGACACCCAGGCAGTGGGGTGGGGTGTGTGCATGCCCCTCTGTTCACAGCTGATGCACTGCTAAAGAAACAGCATAGCTCCCTGTCTACTTTGTCACCTGGCCCTGCCCACGGGGAGGTGAACCCTTGTCTCCCTGGTTCACATCTGAATTTCTAGTCATGCACCCAGTAACTGGCACACAGTAGGTGCTCAGTAAGTGTTTGTTGAACGACTAGACAATGTAAGGGGTCTGAGCACAGAGCTCTGGGTTAGGGACGGTATTTTTGCCCTGGTGGTGCCCAAAACCCAAGCAGGGTCTTGGAGGGACAGGGTGGGTCTATAGATACAAGGGGCAGGATTTGGCCCTAAGGTTAACTAAAAATGAGTCAGATTTGGCTGTGACAGCAGGGCTCCAGCCAATGATATCTCCTATAAAATAACTAACCATAGGATGACACCTTTTTGTGTGTGTGTGTGTGTGGTACTGGGGGTTGAACCCAGGGCCTTGCACCTCCATGCTCTGCAAGTGCTGGACCACTGAGCTGCATACCCAACCGATTTTTTTTTTACTTTTTTGAGACAGGGTTTCTCTAAGTTATGCAGACTGCCTCTGGTCTTGAACTTGAGATCCTCCCGCCTCCTGAGCCACTGGGATTACAGGCGTCTGCCACCGAACCCAGCAATAGGATGACATCTTAAACACAGAAACAGATCTTAGATACAGGGGACAGTTAAGTGTTAGGGCAGGGGCAGGAAATGATCAAACTTTCTCTAACCTCTAAGAAGACTGACAGCTAAGATCTGATACACTTTACCCCATCATAGGTAGCTGGAATGGTCTCTATTTAACATACAAAGAAACAGGTTCAGAGAGGTAAACCAACTTGCTCAAGGCCACACAGCTTTGATGTGGCAACACTGCTCTGACTTGTCTCCCGTTCTGGGCCTTGGGGAAAAAAAATCACTGCTGGTCTTGCTACTAAATCTAACATAATAGTTATTGCCTCCCTCACTCCCTTCTCTTGTAATGATTTAATTATTTTCCAAAACAAGAGGGATCACTTTGGGGCATTCAGAGTTTTTTGTTTTTGTTTTCTCTCTGGCTCGCTATCAAGGGAAGAGCAGAGTTGGTTGTGGCCTCTTCCAAGGGCGGCATCAGAGACAACGTGGGCTTCTGGAAATGTACCCCCAAGCCTGATCCTGCCCTTCCTTGTCCTCTGAAAGCTACAGCCCTGGATGCCCTTGAGAGTGAGGTGGACAGTCTGCAAGGGTGGCTCCTTGTCCCCACCAGGTGGCATGATTGTGAGACATCTGCAAACTTAGGTGCTAGGAGAGTAAGGACATGAACCTACAGGGTCTCTCATCACTAGGACCTAACGGCACAATTTCCGGATGACATAGACGGGCCGTACAGAGGGTGCTTGGGTGGAGTGGGGCTGACCTCAGCTTGCCCACACTGCTGCCCCCCAGCCCAGCTTAGGGGCCAGGAGTCTCGGCCGAGAGCCTGGTTCTTGGCAGCTTAGTCGCTTTGTGACTTTGTGTGTAAGTAGCTGGGTGCCTTTGGCAAGTTGCTTTGGCCCTCTCTGACTCAGTTTCCTCTTCTGTTAAACGCAGTTGTGGCAGTACCTGACCCACTTGCCACAGATGTCTAGATTAAGCAGGTGGAGCATTTGGCGTGGAGCCTGGCACGTTGTGGGCACCCAATAGGTGCCAGCTACTATCGCAGAGATTGCTGGGGTCTGGAGGTGCTGCTGTGCCTTCCGGGCACAGCTGAGTGAGTGCGTGAGGGCAGCGAGGGGAATGAGTCTGGGGGACAAGGCCTCTGCCCAGGGGACAGCAGGGAGATGGAGGCCGAGGGCAGGCGCGGTACCCACAAGCTGCGTGGTGGTCCAGACCCAGGCCTGGCCCTGCTGGTTCCCAGCTTTGAAGCCTTCTCTCTCAGCACCGGCTGGCTCTTTCAGTCCCTGTCCTCTAGGCTGGGTGCCTGTCTACCCTGGCAAAGGCAGAGCAAGGAGGCCCCTGGCCCCAGGCCACTTGCCTGCCCCCAACAGGCCAAGGAATCCTGGTCATGGGAGGGACCGGGCCTTGGGCTCTCGGTGGCAGCTGTGCCTCTCCGGAGGGGCAGGCGGGATCCTCCTTGAATTCCCATCCCAGGGTCGGTGCCTCAGAGGGGCACAACCCCAAACCCCTCACTGTCCCTCGGGGCTGCTTCCTCCTCTCTGCGCTCATCCCAGAAACCTGAGAAAACGAGCCAAGTCCCTGGGAAGTGGGGCCGGTGGAGGGGGCCGGCCCCTGACCCCAAGGCCTTGGGCCGGGGCTAGGGCAGCCAGCACTGCCTGTCTTGATGACTTTTCTCTCCCACCCTGCCACTCGGCCATGGGTGGCTTTCCAGATCTTTCCCTTTCCCACACTCTTTCCCGCTTGCTCCTCCACACACCCAGCGCTTCTTAAAGGGGCTCCGAGAGCACATTTTCTCCGAACAGAACAATGCCCTATTAATCTAACAAGGGATTTGAACTTGGCAACATTTCTGCCTTTGATTTAAACATCTTTTTAGTAACTGGGAAGGGGAGGGGGAGAAAGAAGAAGGCTGACTCCGGGGAAGGAGTTTCTAATACAGCCTGAGCACAAGGGAAGATTCGAATATAACATTAAGCCGGGCTCCCTCCTCTGTCCCTCCCCCGGCCCCTCCACTCACACAAAGCTCACTTCCCACAACTTCATGGGGATATTTCAAGTTAAAGTTTTGTTTACCTTATAGAAAAGTTAATTAGTTCCTTTTGATCTCACAGGGAAAACCACACAGGAAATTTTTGTTCAGAAAGCGTACACACGAAGGCATGCGCTACCCTCATAAGCAGAGATATTCATTAAAACAATTCGTTTCGATTTTTAATTTAAAGAAAACATTTTACATTTTCCCTATTTATTATTAAGACAGTAATTGTCCCCAGGGCAGGGCATAAAGGGGGTCGGCGGCAGTGTTTCTGCTTTGCTAGCAGCCAGCGTTGGCCGGTTTGTAATCCGCCCCTGGTTCGCTTTCCTACTTCGGATAACGAGAGACTTCTGCAGAGAGGCAAACTTTCAAACATGCCAGATTTCAGTTGCCAAAATATGAAAAAATCGGGGGTTTTGGACACAGAGCCTGTATGGTTTAAATAAAGATATTTAAGTTCTGAAGTATAAATATTCGAGATCCTGAAAAAACATATCATGGCATTAAAATCTGAAACAGGCAGTGGGTGAATGGAGGGGAGAAAATGTTTACTTTTTTGAGGTCTACCTAATGAAATGTAATAAATAGTACATCATGCTCTTTTTTAATTTTTTAATTTTTATTATATATGTTATTATTATTATTATTATTATTATTATTATTAACCCCTAGGGACCCTCAAACAATTCCTGGATTTGCTCGATAAGCTGCTTAGCAAAAGTCTAGAAAGAGAAACGCTTGGATTTTCAAAATGCGATTTTCAATCATAAGCACATTTTCCACATCTTGTATTGTTATGGGAGAGGGGATGCCCGGGACTGCAAATTGTGGAATTCATTTCCAGCTCAGATCAACCGAGAAAAGAAATAGTATGGTTTCACCAAGGTTGAAAGAACAAATTAAAAGATATTGCTGATGCAGGAGCCAAAAGCTGTGGTCCCCATTACTGCAAGAAAAAAAATATATCATATAGATACGTACGGACAAAAAGCCCATGGAAGAGATGTTTTTACAAAAGAAAAACCACAAAAACATAACAGCTCTAAAGCGTGGTGTTGACATCATTATATAATTTTGAGGGTATTTTTGGGTGCATATCCCTTTCCTGCCCCTGACACAAATATTTGGAGATTGTGACTGTCATTGTTGATAAAAATTAAATTGATGCCGCATACAAAAGATATATAAAAAGTATGTTAACATATGGGATGGCTTTGATGATGTTCTGTATGGCAAAAGCATAAGAACCCGATGACATTTTATTGTCACCAATTTGTGTTTTAATCTTCCCCAACCACTGACTTTAAAAACAGAGCTCTTCATATAGATTTCTTTACTAAAAGTTTTCACCTAAAGAGAAATGTGTTTAAATACACCCCACTCTCCCATTTTTTTGAAAACAAAGCAAATGGAGAAGGCATGTGACAATTCATTTATGGAGCTAGAAAAGAATGCAGATCTTTCCAAGAGGTTTGGAAATGCTCACGATAAAGCAGATCCCTGCAAATGAACAGCACCAGGGAAGCTGGTTCATCATCCAAGTTTTCAAAATTACTCTGTTCAAATGCAGAGTCCAGCCCCCCTTTTAAAAACTGTCCTTCTATAACAATTATTTTCACTTCCTCCCAGAGATACTTATGAATTTCCTTCTGAAGACATATTTATGCTTTTTTAGAATTGGAAGGAGTCTGTTCTTTCTCCTTTTTCTTTTTTTTTTCTTGAGGAAAATGGTTTAATGCAGAGGAAGAGAAACTCATTTAACAAAATGGATGGAAACAGAAACTTCAAATAGGTACTCAGTCCCCTCTTTGGATTTGCCAAATAACAAATAAAAATCACACATTTCCCAAAAGGCCATTCATGGGATCCTTCCCAAATAAGCGTGTATCGATTTCCATTTTTATCAAAACAGTTTTTCTCTGGGACTAGAAGTTTTAGAGATTATGGGCTCTCAAATCTTAACTGCTCTTTAAGGGGAAGCTTGCGATTTCATTAGATGTGTATGTGTAAAATTGTCCTTGCCCTTGAAGGAGAAAAGAGAATATTCACACAAAATTGATGTTCTTTTTCTTGGGGAGCAGTGGGCTGGGACAGAGTGGGGGTCCTGCCTTGACACTCCATTGGCCTGAAGGCAGCATGGAAGATGGAGAAAAGAGCCACGAAAGATACAATCCAACAGAAGAAAACGCTGGCAGGGTGATAAAAAGAATAGGCAAGTCAATATTTGTCCAGTGCGCTTCCGAGTGAAAATCCACACAGCTACCCAGTTAGAGAAAGGAAAAACAAGATTCGTCCCTACCTTGGTCAGCTGAAAAGTAAGGAGGGACTTGTTTCCAAAGTGGGTATGACCTGCACAGCCTACATAGCGCTTCTTACCTTCAATCTATATGTTTTGAACAAAAACAGCTTGGAGCAATTCTCCCCAAACAACCCCAAATGTTAACCATTGCATCTCAAGATCAGGTTTCGGCTGCAGCCTCCATGGTCATATCAGTTCAGTTTTCTTTTCTTTTCTTCCCCCACTCCTTTGTGAAAAAAATATGTATTCTTATGTTTCCAATCCTCAGACATACTTTTTTCATCTTTCTCGCTGTCCCTGCTGGCCGTGGAAGCGATGGGAGCCCTTCTCTTCAGGACAATTAGCCTCCCACTTGATCATTTTAAGACGGAATGATTTGTTGTGGTCACCGAGTGGGGGCTTTCTGCCGCTCTCCTTTAATATTGTCACAGATACGTAAAGTTTACTGCGTGCTATAAATATGTCAGCTTTGGCCAGGGAGTTTGCTAATAAAGAACTTAGAGGTATTATTGATGGAAAAGATAATGTTTTCAATAAGACTTGTAGCGGTTGCAGTTTGAGACACTGCACACCCGGCATAGCTCGGGCAGTGGAAACGCTGACCCCCGGTCGCTGTGCCGTGCTGGGACTGCCGGCCACAGGCCAGCCTGCTGCCCATTGCCCCAAGGTCACTGTGACTTTATTTTCCAGCATTGTTTTGAATGCCTACCCAGTTTTAAGAGCTGTGTGCTTTTCATAACAGCTCTCCTGACCAACAGTAGTCGAGGAGCTTGGCAGAGAATCACAAGAGACCATTTTTCCAGTACGATTCCTTTGGATTTCTGTGGATAGGAGCAAGAAAGAAGTCGACCTTTTACATTGGGCTCTCGCTTTGTCATTCCCAAAGCCAGCTTCTGAGCTGGATTTATTTTTTTTTTCCTTTATGTTCATTTGTAGATTCTTCTATGCCTTCCCCCTTACAAAGAAAAACAGAAACTGTAGAAAATTTGGACTCCATCTCCCACGTGGCCCGGGGGCTGCACAATCACGGTGACTTGCTCTTGGCTCTTCTGTCACATCAGCCCATATGACAGTTTCATCTGGTGTTAATGTGGCCGTCACATGGGTTGGCCCTCGGAATTCCATGCTCATTCACCATTAATCAAATGCATCATTATGAATTGTGTATGCATTTTAGAGCAGACCCCAGCTCCATAGTCAAGTGCTTTCTGCATTCACGTTCAGCAACAACACGACACGACTCGCATCTGCTGTGAAGATTAATGGCGAGCCCAAAGTCATAGTCTTCGTGTTTGCCTTGCTCTGAAGTCACCCACCCTCAGTTACAGGTTGGCAAGCCCGGTCCAGGTAGCATGCATTTTTCTGGGTAACTGTTATTAGTACTTACCGGCCA
Source organism: Pedetes capensis (assembly GCA_007922755.1). Classification (NCBI taxonomy): domain Eukaryota; kingdom Metazoa; phylum Chordata; class Mammalia; order Rodentia; family Pedetidae; genus Pedetes; species Pedetes capensis. The sequence goes on from VMDO01013287.1 coordinate 17,109, forward strand.
CCACCATCACCCCCAACGAAGTAAAGCTGGTAAGAGAGGATCGCACAGCCAGCGGAGAGTTATCTTGGCTTCCTTCCTTCCGGGAGGCCTGGGCTAGGTGGGTGCCTCCTTTAGGCTGGGGGGACTTTAGTCTTAAATTGCATTTGAGTCGAAAGGCGGACTGGCCATTTTAATTTGGAAGAATGTGAGGTATTTGCAGGCTGAGCTGGTGGGTGGGGGAGGAGGCCAGGACAGCATTAGCACCAGAAGCTTTTGGGGACCTGTGGACCGCACTTCCCTGGGGCTTATTCACCCAGCTGTGGGAACACTCTGAGCTCTGGACTCTTCCTTGCAGGGCCTTCCCCCTGTCAGCTGATAGGGACATGGGGTGTCCTGGGCAAATAAAGAGGGTTCTCCTTGGACGTCACCAGGGATCTGAGATTTCCCTGAGGACAGGGACGTGTTTCAGGTTAAATCCCTTCCCTGACTATTGCAATGGTTTCAGGAGATGGGGCCGGTGCCTGAAATAGGAGAGCCCCAGGCTTGACTGCTGTCTCCCTGTAGGCCGGGGGACAGATCGGACTCAGGGTCAGCTCACGTTTGGATGTCCAAGTGTCAGCAACGTGGAAAGAGGCTGCTCTGCAGGAACCATGAGAGGCTTTGGAGCTGGCTGGGGCTGTGGCCCTGTTTTTCCCTCGCAGAGGACAGCTGGGCCCGGCTTATGACATCAGGGAAGCCTGGGAGAAAGAGAACCTTTTTAGACCATGCCTCTCAGCTCTCAGCCTGCCTTGACCCAGCTTGGGGGCTCCTGGGGAGATGGAGCATTAGAGCTGCTTGGTGAGCTCAGGGCTGGGGGCTGAAGTCCCTCATGTGGCCTCCTGGGCAGGATTTGGGGACTCTCCCCCTTTGGGAGCCTCTGCCCCCTCCTGGAAGGGCTGGACTACTTTCCTTGGTGGGGCTCAGGGGCACTGGAGACCAGCTTTGCTGCTCCTCTTCCTCAGCGAGCTCTGCACTCTGCTAAGCCTTCTCCTGGTTGGAGAGGAGGATGATGTGGACCGTCATCGATGCAGACATGGCGATCAGCAGGCTGTCACAGAGTAAGCTGGTGGCAGCTGCCAGTGACCCCAGGGAGAGGGGCTGTCTGTCTGCACTCGAGTAGGGGAGTGTATGTCACAGTGTATGGGAGTGCGGCTGCCCCGCCCCCACCAGCCAAGCCTCAGGTTCCCAGTGGCTCATTGGACCCCCTTTTCCAGAGGAGGCAGCCCTGGTGCTGCTGCCAGCTGGTGGGTAAAGCCTGGTGTCTGAGATGGGCAGCTTGCGGCAGGTGTGGCCTTGGCAGGGAGGGCAGCTGTGGTGATGTTGCTTTCCTCCTACCGTTATGGCCTTCAGGGCCCAGGATAAGCCAGTGGCATCCAGGCTCTAACCCCAAGCCGCTAGCTGGCTTGGAAGAGCCCTGGAGGACAGAGTTTTGGGGGTGCCCCAGTGCAATCCACGACCATGGCTTCCTGAAGGCCTTCCTCCTAGGGCTGTCTAACCCCACAGCAGCCCTGGAGGTGGGGCTTGGGGACTCAGAGCCGCTTGTAACACCCTCAGAGTTGCTAAGAACCAGGGCCCCAGGCAGGCCTTCTGCATTCTGAACCTTGAGTCTCACTTCTGTGAGTGAAGCTCCAAAATGTCCTTATTGTTTTTGTTGTTGTTGTTAGGTGCCGTCGAATCGGTGTCCGACTTATAGCAACCTTACGTACAACAGACAAAACACTATTATCGTGCTTCTCTGCTGTTCATAGGGGTTTTCAACGGTGGATTGATTTTTGGGAGTGGGTTGCCAGGTCCTTCTCCCAAGCCTACAGCACCTGGTGTTCCCAGGCGGTCTCCCATCCAAGGACCAACCAGACCCCACCTGCTTAGCTTCCAAGATTTGACAGGATCAGATGCCACAGGGCTACAGCTGCAGGGGAAAGGTCCTTAAGTGGATTAAAATGCAGGGCTTTGGGATAGTGGAACAGATCTTCTCAGACAGAGATTGAGGAATGGTCTATTGGAAATGCTTTGAGAAAGTACCGAGGTCTAATCCCACTTGGAGCAGGCTCACTAAGCATAAGCTCTGGCTCTGTTGGCTTTTTTATTTTCTTAAATAGGATTTGGGTCATTTTGGTTTGAGGTTTAACCAGTCAACGTGGCTTGTCTGGTTTTCTGTCTGCCACCTGGTTTGGTTCAAGGACAGAAAAGAGTTTCTGTTTATACATCATGGGCAGATACGGCTGCCCGTGTGTGATAATGACACCTCTCTCCGTTCCTGCACCTTTCCAGAGGACCTGTCCTTTAAAGAGGCCCGGCCCAGGATATTGTACCATGGAGAACTCCAGGGAGCCAGGAAAAGTCATCCAGAAAGGCGCCTTAGGTGACATGGAGAGAGATTCACTACCACTGTGAATTTACATACATTTTTGTTGGCTTTTTTGTTTTGTTTTCTTTTGCCTTTTGGGTGCTGGAAACTGAGGCTGGGGTCAGGTACATGGTAAATATATACTGTACCACTGAGCTACTGCCCCAGCCCCCAAACTCATTCTGAGTGACAAAAGTAGCATGTATACCTGGTTAGAAACCAAAAGTACAGAAGTATTTTTGAACTTAACGAAATGAGTGACTATGTGTGCAATGCTTAGAACAGTGCCTGGCACGTAATAAACACTCCGGAAGTGCTTATTAAATAAAAACACATGAAATTAGAAATGGGTTTTTCTCCCACTCTGGATTTGCAGGCTGTCTCTGCCAAATGAACCAAATTAACAGTTTCTTGCTTATTCTTCCAGAAATGTCGTGAGCGTTCATTAGCGTGTGGGGGCCCACGCCGTAATCTGACATCGCTGCACAAAAAGAGTAGGTTGTAGAACAGCTTTGGACTGCATGATTCTGTTTTTAAAACAAGGAACGTGCAGAGGAAACAATCTGGGATCACATGGATCAAAGCGGTGACAGGGGTTCTTTCTAAAGGGTGGGCCGTGGGGCGGTTGGTTTTTTTTCCCTCATCTTTCGCTCACTTTTTCTGTATTTTGAAAAGCTTGTGGAAGAGGAGGGGATGTACAGAAATGAATATGCAGAGGAGCAGCAGACACCAATGCTGTCCTGAGAACCGGGTCTCAGAGGACTCACGCCTGGCTGGAGACCCCAGATTCCTGTCATGGAGTCTGTCAAGGCTGCCTCCTATTCCCCCCGCTGTGCATATCACCCTGCTGCAGCCCACTGAAGTCTGATCTGCATGTAGCTCTGCCCAGTGGCTATAGGACTCCTGTGGGCCCTCTGGGCTGATGGTCCAACCAAGGATGAAATTTACAGGATGGCCCTACATGCACCTTGGAAACAAGGATGGCTAGATTGCGTCTTACTTATTTTGGACATGTAGTCAGGAGGGGCCAATCCCTGGAGAAGGACATCATGTTTGGGATAGTGGCAGGTCAATGAAAAAAAAAGAGAACCCTCTATTAGCTGGATTGACACAGTGTCCGCAACAATGGGATTAACCATAAATAAGATTGTGTTCCTGGCACAGAATTGGGGAGAGTTTCCTTCTGTTGTATATAGGGTCGCTATGAGTCGGACTCGACTCGATGGCACCTAACAACAAAACCAACAACAACATACATGCACTTCTCAGGACATGACTTTGCTATTGCTGCTGCTGTCTCTCTGCCCCTTGACCAGTGGTGGGGACGAGTCCCTCCTCCCTCTGGCTGCCCAGATTGGGTGGGTGGTGGGGGCTTCCTGGCTGAGCTTGATCTCTCCCTTGGGGGATGAGAGGGACACCCATTTGAAGTGAACCCACTCAGGTGGGTGTGCATCCAAGTCCCTAAGTCCCATGTCCTTGGAAACTGTAGGGAAATCCTGTCTGGGTGTGCCTTGGGATGGGAGAGGCAGGCCAACTCTGGCTCTCGGGCTCCCTGGCCTGCCTTACCTACAGCCCAGTCTGATTCCCACAGCAGCCAGTGGGGCAGGGTCCTGGGAAAGGGTCCTGAGGGCACAGCTAACTGCTCCTGACTTCCAAAGCCTGTCTGGAGTCAAATGAACCTTGGCTGCATACCAGGTGATACCACTGACTGGCTGAGAGACCTGGGGTGGGCCACTTCCCCTTTCTGAGTCTTAGTTTCTTCATTTATGAAATGGGTCCATGAGGTACTTAATGCATCCTCGCTCTCACTTTGTTCCTTCAGTGTAGTTTTTTCTGAGGGTTTCCAATGTGATAAACTCTTTATTGAACTTACAGACATAGGAATGCCTTCACAGGATCCCAGGTAAAGAAAAAGAAGGACTCTCCAGGGGAAAAAGCACCAGGAAGTCAAGTAAGGCTTCTCAGAAGAAGTGGCATTATAATTGCACCTTGGTGGTCGGAAAAGAGCTCTGGCTTAGCAGAAAGGAAATACAGTTGTTTTCTCAGCTCTTGCTTGTATAGGACGTCACCCGTGTTTCACGACAGCCATAGAATTTGGCTTTTGCTGTAGGGAAGTTGGGTTGAGTTTAGTTTCCAATCAGGTCGGGTTGGATGGCAAACAGAGGGGAAAGCACTCAACGAAACTGGACTGTATGGAGCATCCAGCCTGTCTGGTCCCTCTGCTCTCATGCATGGAACGGGCTACACTGTCAGCTTCTGGTAGGGAGACCTCGAAGGTCACCCAAGGAGAACTTCCCCCCAAACACTTTCTTCCACTTTTCTACTATAGGGTCCATGGGGCTCAAAAGGGTGAGGTCTTCAGACGGACCAGCCTCTGGCCCTGACCTTGTCACACGTGTGCTGGTGATCTTGGGCAGGCCTCATTTCCTCATTAGCAACATGAGCGTCGTGGCCATATCATAGCCATGCCCACCTTGTGGAGCCACTGGGAGGATTCCAGATGGTGCAAAGCACCCACTTAATGCCTAGCACATGCCAGGAAGCCTGAGGCAGGGCTGGGGCCTCTGCCACCCAGTGGAGCTCAGGGTCTGGACTCAAGACGTCCTCCTCCCTCCCACCAGCAGCACAGCCAGGTCTGAGCTCATCTGGGGCCCATGTGAACCCCGAGGCTCCCAGGAAACTTCATCTTGTTACTTGGTTTCTGTCTTCCTGACCCTGGCCAATGCCCCATCCACCTGCTGGACATGCAGACCCCGGCAGACAGAGAAATTATTGACCCACAAGAGCAGGGAAGAAGGTGCTGTGAGGCGGTGGCCAGGACTGGAGATGGTCGGCAGAGGACAGCCGTGGGAGAGAAGTGGACCTCAGGTGCTGCTCCTGGGCGATGGTGCCAAGGTCAAGGGCAATCCCACACCTGCTCCCGCGCTGCCCTTCCCCCCGTGCCTCCCAAATCAAGCGGGCTCTGGCTTGCTTTCCCCCTCCTCTCATCTGTAAAATTGAGACATTACAGTTCCAGAATGGGCTTCGAGCCTGTAGAAATTAATCCAGTCTGGCAGGAGGTCTGAAAAATAAACATATTGTTTCGATTGGTGTTGACATTTGGATTGTGCGAAGGTTTGAAAATGGGACTGTAGCTGGGACTTTGCAGCCCGTCCAGGTTTTCCCGTGGAGGGGCTCCGTGAGCAGAAAGTGATCGCTGGGGAAATGTGCTCGTCAAGCCAGCGCTGGGCATCAGGCTAGGCTGGGGCTCTGCGCTTCCCAGGAGGGGTTCAGCATGCCAACTCTCCTGGGCAGTGTGGGGCAGCCAGCAGCTCCAGGCAGGACCTAACTACGCAGAACACCCACAGCAAGCCAGAGCCGCTCACAGGCCAGGGCTAAAACGTATCTTTGATTAGTTCCCATTTTATACACAGAGACACCAAGCACGTGTGAGGTTGCTGCATAGCACAGCAAGGACGTCAGCGTGGCCCTTGCCGGGTCCCACTAGCTTGCTCTATGCTGCCTACTCTGTGCTAGAAACTTCCAGGAAGGTTTTCTTATCAAGAGAATGGTTCATTGTCCCAGGCGAGGCTGAGCCTGGACCGAGGTGACTTAAGTTGGTAACATTTGGTGGTACAGCCCCAGCTCCATTGCATTTCTGGGGCCCTGTGGACAGAGGCCCCCGCCCCCTTACCCTCCTGCCACCCTGGAGCCATAACCTGGGGACCCTCCTTCATAGGTCCCCTGAGCGCATCTCCCCACCAGGCCCCCTCAGGGGAGCAGCCTGGCTCCACTGGAGGGGACTGATGGCCCTGGAGAAGCCATGGGCCCAGGTGGGGATGGAAGGAGGTGGATGCCTCATTTTGGGGCAATTCAGTGAATCCTGTACCTGGCAACTTCTGTGTGCCCCAGGCCTTGTCTCGTGGCCCTGCAGGCTCACTAGTGGCCTCTGGTGCTGGTCTCCCTGTCCTGTCTGACATCCCTTACTGTGTACCTGTACTTACAGAGCCCCGTGTGGCCCGGGACAGACACACCACCCAGCTGATGGACCCCACTGTTGGCTGCCCACCAGGAACCTCAGCAGGGCCCATGGTGCTCTGGACATCTTCCCATTTTCCAAGCCCGGGACTTCTCCCAGCTCTCAGACACTTGTTTCCCCAAGTGTCAGTTACAGCAGCTGAGGCAGGAGTCCTAAGGCTGGGACTTCATGGCGCTCTGCACTCCGCCTCCCTGGGGCAGCCAGGGATGCAGGAGAACAACAGGGCACAGGCTGCAAGATGGCGGCCCAGGCTCCACTTCCTGGAGGGTGACATGACGCCTGGCGGGGAGACGGCTCTTCATTCGCAGCCCTCTTGACCCCTCCCTCTCTTTTCCCCAGGATCCTGGGGGTAGCTGGCAGCCTCCCTTGCTAGTTTCTGCCTAGAGTCCATCACGGAACCCCAGCTGGGAGAGGCCTTGTCCCCGCGCAGCACCCCGTTCTCCCTCTCAAAGGCCCCAGACTCTGACCAGAAGCTTTGGGGCAGACTGGGTCTGGCCTGGCTCTGCTCGGGGAGCAAATGTCTGGGCCTGGACCTGCTGGAACGTCTCTCGTCTGTTGGCTGCCTGGGCCCTCAGGAGGTGTGAACCTCCGCATGGCTTGAGGTTCTGTGGAGAGGAAGAGTTTGTGTTCATTTCAAGGTTCAGAAAATCACTGTGGTTTCGGGTCACGGTGGGTTTGGTTTGCCTGCTCTGTGCCAGCAGCAGCCAGGTGGCTCCGAGCTGAGCCTCTGCTTGGTCCCTGGGGGGTCTGAGTGAGGGATACCAGGTGGGGCCGTCTGAGTGAGGCTGGTCCCTGGCCAAGGTGAGTGGCTGAGGCCAGAGAGAGGGGCCCAGGGCTGGTCTGGGGAAGTGGAGATGGGGGATTTGCTCACCCGCTAAGCTGCTGCTTCTTTTTTTTCCTCTTTTCTTTTTCTTTTTCTTTTTTTCTCCTTCCTTCCTGCCTTCCTGCCTTCTTCCCTCCCTCCTTCCCTCCCTTCATCCCTCCCTCCTCTTTCTTTCTTTTGTTCTTTCGTTCCCTCTCTCTTTCTCTCTCTCTCTCTCCTTTCCTTCTTATCTTGTACTGAGGGTTTGAACCCAAGTCCTCACACATACTTTGCATGTTGATTTACCACTGGGTTATACCCCCCAGCTCCTTTTTAATTATCTTTTTTTTGTTTTTTTTTTTTTTTTTTGGCGGTACTGGGGGTTGAACCCAGGGCCTCGAGCCTGCAAGTGCTGGGCCACTGAGCTGCACCCCCAGCCCTTTTTTTTTTTTTTTTTTTTTTTTTTTTTTTTTTTTTTTTTTTTTTTTTTTTTTTTTTTTTTTTTTTTTTTTTTTTTTTTTTTTTTTTTTTTTTACTTTTGGAGACAGGGTCTCGCTAAGTTACGCAGACTGCCTCTGGTCTTGAACTTGCAATCCTCTTGCCTCCGCCTCCCAAGCTGCTGGGATTACAGGTGTGCGCCACTGCGCCCGGCATTTTAATTTTTATCTTGAGTCAGGGTCTTGCTAAGTTATGCAGGCTGCCTCTGGCCTCAAACCTGCTATCCTTCTGCCTCTGCCTCCCGAGTCACTGGGGTGACAGGCATGCACCATTGGGCCCAGAAGCCCCTAAACTTCTTACCACAGAGCATGCATGGATGTAATTTTCATGGACAGCCAGAAAGGTGATTTGGGAGGAATGTGAGAGAGAGAGCAGGCCGGGAAGCTTGGAGGTCAGCACCTGCCACTCACCTGCTGGGTGAGTTGGGTCAGCGCCTTAGTATCTCTGAGCTCCTTCCTCCAGTCTGGTCCTATGGCTGGCCACTCTGAGGATTGGTGGGAATAATATCTGAGGAAACACACAGACCAGGTCAGAATATATGAGTTTTCTTGAGTCCTGCAGACAGGGCTGTGCCTCGTTCATTGTGTTCTCCCTGCGTTAGCACAGTGCTTGGCCCTGGCGCCCGCTCAGGGAGTCCTCCAGTGCCTCATGGGAACGAGCCTTGGTTATTGTCAGTGTGAACGTTGCCTCTGCTTCCCGCATCAGAGCTCTGAGCTCGTCCTGAGCCACCCCAGCACGCCCTGGATGGAGCCGTTCTCTCTGGGCACAGCATCCTCCTACCACAGACGCGGGCTTTGGTCCCCTCCCAAGGGTTTTCCACGGCCTGCCAAGGCCCGAAACCGCCTGTCTCTGAACTGACCAGATCCATTTCCATCTCCTCAGGGCTAAATAAGCCTGACTTTTCCAGTCACAAGCAGTTCCCACAGCCTTTGGGTTTTAGTGTTTGGACCAGCACGCTGGAGCTTGAGGCCTCTTGGTAGCATGCCCACATGTTCTGGATTTTCGGCCACAGTTTAAAACACTAAGTGACAATATTCCTGTGAGTAGCCTTGAATTTTGGTCTGTAAATAATAATATTGGCCTTGACTCACTTTTCGGTTCTGGGCACTTAATTAATCCTCAAAGCCGTCCTGGGAGGTGGCATCATCATTATTATTATTAATATAATGCCTGTTTTACAGATGAAGAAATTGAGTCTCAGAGAGGCTAATTAACATGCCCAAGTTGACACAGCTTGTGGCGCTGGGACGAAAACCCAAGTCTCTGGCTCCACAGGCAACCATCTCTTCTCCCTCCAAATATGTGCACAGATTGGAATGAAGGGGACTAGTGTCCCCAGGATTCCTTGGTAACCCTGAGTCTCTTGGGAAATGTACCCGATCTGGATCAGGGAGGGTAGGAAGACCCCAGCCAGGAAGCGATCCCACTCTTGGAAGACATGCATGGCTGGTCACAACCTGTTCAGAAAGTGCCACTAGCCATGAAAAGTGAACAGCCCGGGGCCGAGACAGAGGCCGCTGTGCCACACTCTAAGCTGCTTAGCCCGCTACAGGCCTGCTCCGTCCTCACGTCCGATCAGCCACCCAGACCACAAACCATAGGACGACAGCCTTTCGTCCCCCATGCCTCAGCCTTCCTCCTGCCTTGGCAGAGGAGAAATCCCAGCCCCAGCCTGTCAACGGTCCAGTGTTCCCGGCGTCTCTTGTGTCAAGTTGACTTTACTCTCTTCAAAAGAATCTGTCCTCACTTCCGGCTGCTCCCCTCCGGGGCCTGCTGGTGGGAACACAGGTGGCCTCTCAGTGGCTGCTTTGCCAAGCCCCTGCCGCACTGGAGGATGAGACCAGGCTTTGATGAGGGAGTCATAGTGGCCGCCAGTAGCTTGCAATTTAACTTGTCAAAAACGTTCCTTTCTGTTCACCAGGTTGGCTGGGAGTAAAATGCAGGCCGATTTCTGTCTGCCTCCTCCACGAGTCCAGATGTCTCTGCGCCCACTTCCCTCTCCTATTTTCTTTTCTTTTTGCTTATTCTTGTTCTTTTTTCTTTTCTTTTCTTTTCTTTTCTTTTCTTTTCTTTTTTTTGTGGTACTGGGGGTTGAGCCCAGGGCCTTGCGCTTACATGCTCTGCAAGTGCTGGACCACTGAGTTGCACCCTCAGCCCATTTTCTTACTTTTTTTGAGATAGGGTCTCGCTAAGTTATACAGACTGCCTCTGGTCTCAAACTTGGGATTCTCCTGCCTCTGCCTCCCAAGCCACTGGGATTACAGGCGTGAGCCACCGTGCCCAGCCCTTCTCCCATTTTCCAGCCAACCAACCCTTAGCCATGCTGAGATGTCTCCCCGAACTGACCCTCTATGAGCTCTGGCCACGTACCTGTTCCTCTGTGTTTCGTGGCCCTGTGTGGGTTTTGGGCTCTGGGCCAGCATCTCTCAGTGAAATGAGCCTGGCTGGTGACTGAGCTCTGAGTTTTTCCTTCTGCCCCTGTGGGTCCTCACCGTGAAGATGAGGACCCTTGCGGTTCCTCTAGATATGAAGTGTCCCCTCAAAGGGCCCGTGTGTGGAAGGCTTGGTCTCCAGGTGGTGGCACTGTGGGGAGGCGATGGATTCTGAGGGTGCCAACCTCATTGTTGGGTTAATTCATTGATGAGTTTATGGGACTGTTAGGCGGTAGGGCGGGGTTGAGTAAGTAGGTAACCAGGCAGAGGCACGTGTCTTTCAAGGGTGTGCCTCGTCCCTGGGCCCTTCCTGGCTCTCTCTCTGCTTCCTGGCTCCTGGGCTGCTGTGACGTGAGCAGCTTTGCTCCACCACATTCCACACCGTGAAGCTCTTCCTCACCAGGACCCAGAACAACAGAGCCGAGTGACCACAGCCCGAGACTGCTGACGCTGCCAGCTCAAAGCAACCTTTCCTTTTCAGTTGTTTATGTCAGATATTTTGTCACAGTGACGGGCAGCTAACTAATACAAGACCTGGTTAAAAACCCAGTGTGATCCTGGCAGCCGAGGCTGCCTCTCCGACCACCTTGCTGCTCTGCTCCCTGCATACTGGCCTCCTCCAAACAGGTTTCCAGCTCAGCTCCTTTGCAGACACTGTTCCCTCTGCCCAAAATACCCTTCCCCGTATTTCCACGTGAAGTCTCTCCTCTTCTAGGTTTTCCCTGAGCATCTTGTCCATGTGGCCTTGCCTGCCTTCCGCCTTCCCCAACACCCCAGTGCTCTGTCCCCAGTGCTTGGTTTCTCTCCATCGCCCCATCACTGTGACCAGACGTAGATTCTCCACCAAACAAACAATCCTCAGGCTTCAGGCCCCTCGATGGCAGGTTTGCAGGCCCCGTACCTCACTGATATTGTCAGGATTTAATTATTATTATTTATTAAAGAGTCCATACCACCTCCTCTCCAAATTCTATGAACCATCTTCAGGCCCCAGCAAAGCCTGGATCTCCTTGTGCCCACATGTGACAAATTTTCTGCTTCATTTTGTTTATCTTTCTGACCCTCTGCCATTAAAAAGTGCACTCCAAGAGGACAGTGCATTTTGTCTTTTTTTTCCTAACTACTTTATCCTCAGGGTCCAGAACAGTGCCTGAATACAGTAGGAGTTTAATAGATTTTGCCGAATGATTGTATGTCAGTCCCAGGTTCATGCTTTTTTGAATTCTTGATGTTTCTCTCAGGATAAGACCAACCTCGTTAACACATCCTCAGAGCCCACGTGGCCAGCCTCCACCCCACCTGACTGTCCCTCCATCTTTCTATCCCCTTCAGCTCGCCATATTGTCTCCTACCTTCAGCTCCACATTTTGCCCTTCTTTCTGCTGCCAGGTGTGCCAAGCCTCACACTCAGGGCCTTTGCACATGCTGTTTCTTTCCTCCATGTGCTCTTCCTTTCCTCTCAGCCTCCTCACCCTTTAGTTCTCTATCTGATTGTCACTTGCCTCTCTGGGCTCAGGGAAGACCTGGGGCACTGCTCTCTAGACGTTAGGACTTCTCTTTCCAGTGCTGGCCACCATAGTCACAATCTATGCCATCATTGGCTTAGTATTTATTTCTATGACTTCCTGAGGGCAGAGCTGTGCTTATCTAGGGTCCTACTATGTCCTAAGCATAATGCTTGGCTGTAGTCCTTTTCACTGACCAGTAAGGAATGAGTGAAATAAAAATCAATTGTGGAAAGGAAGTACTCGAGCACAGTAAATATCACAATAAAACCCCTGACTCCATGGCATGTCAGAGCTAGAAGAGGGTTTGGAGCTGGCCTATCCCACAGCTTGCAGAATGTGTGCCCAAGGCCTCTGTGAGGTGTTCTGTGGGCTGCTGCCGCATGGGGGCATTTGTGCATGGGTGTGAACACACGTATATGTGCACGTGTGGGTGTGCATGCTTGCGTTGGGAGGGACATGCAGTCGAAAGAAGGGGAAAATGGACAGAGCTTGGTCCCCCACTCCCGTGTCAGACAGAGCAGCTCTGCCTTTATCTGTTTACATATTGAGCTTTTGCTTCTGATTTTGTTTGAAAAGAAATGAGACTTAAGCCAAAATCTTGCAGCGTTTAGAAACTGCTGGCTGCTGATCAGACCCCTCCTCCCTGAGTTTTCTTTTCTTTTTGCTTTTTCTTTTCTTTTTCCTTTCTTTTCTTTCTTGCTTTCTTTTCTTCTTTCTTCTTTCTTTCTTTTTTATTTCTTTTGTTTTTGTGGGGGTTGAGTCTGGGCCATTGCTCATGCTAGACAAGTGGTCCACCACGGAGCTGTACCCCAGTCTCTCCCTGTTTTATGGATGGAGAAATCGAGGTTGAGAAAGGCAGAGGACTTGCTTAAGATCACAGAGTGAATAAGCCACAGGGCTGGGACCAGATTGCCAGTTTTTGCCCGCAGCCATCTCTTTCTGGCTTTGGTAGACCCTCAGGTCATCTCGGCCTGCAGCTGTACCATTGTGGCATCCGATCCCATCAGATCTTGGAAGCTAAGCAGGGTCAGGCCTGGTTAGCACTTGGATGGGAGGCTGCCTGAGAACACCAGGTGTTGTAGGCTTGGGAAAAGGACCTGGCAACCCACTCCCAAAAATCAATCAGCCATTGTAAACCCTATAAATAGCAGAGAAGCACCAACAATACTGTTCCACCTGTTGTACCTTGGGTCACTGTGAATCTGATGCTGATTCAATGACACCTGAAAACAACACACAATCTCAATCCGATGTGGACATCATGTCACACCCTCTTGTGTACCACTTTTCCATTCAATAAGTCCTGGGCGTTTTCTCATGATAACCACTGCTTTGTGGTGTACAATCATTTTGGAAGCATGTGATAATCAGGCACACGAAGTGTGTTTTCTCAGTGTTCCCTGCAGGAAGAGGAACCCAGAAGCATGCTGGAGCCCCTGGGAATAACTGGTTACCTGGGGGGTTGATGCTGATGTGATCAAGGGTATTGGCTTTGCTGTGCAAATTGACCTAAGCACCCCAGCTCTGGGCCTATTTCTTTCTACTGGGAGCTCTGGCCTCTCCCACCAGGTTTTCAACATGCCCCCTGAGAGGAAATGCATTCTTGGGCATGCTAGGTCCATAATGACCTGTAGCCGATAGCGTTCCTCTTCTTGCAGTAGTACACACATTACTTTTTCTTTATAGCTAAAACCAAACTTCTACTATTGTCTTTTCTCACGTGCAGCAGAATGGTTGGGAAGGGGCCTCTGGCTCCAGCTATCAGGGATTGAAGTCCTTCTTTACTGTGGACACACTGTGTGTTCCTAGGCAAATGATTTCCCTCTCTGTGCCTCATTTCTTCTGCTGCCTATGAAGGGAGCCAGAACAGCCAGGGGTAGCTGACCACGGCTGTGAAGCATCAAGGAGAGCTATGCCATGAGACAACTATTTCTTGTCACCTTAGCGGGGGGACTGTCAGGCTCTGAGGAGGTGGGAGATGTCTTAGGAAACTTTCCCAGCTGTGGACAAAGTGCTCCTCTCTCTGCTGGTTCCTGGACCCACCGCATGTCTCCATCCCCAATCCCCTCTGTCTGGCATCTTCTCCTGTCATTCATTCTTCCCAGAGCCTCTTATCTTTGCGAGGAAGGATGGCTTTGGGCTATGTTCCGGGAGACTGTGGGAGGCTCTCCCCACCATGGGGCCAGAGCTCATGGGTGCCTGTGGGAAGACACCCATCAGGGGCTCCTCTCAGGTGCCCTGGGGCCTCTATTTCCATCTTCTGGTTGAGGACGCCATGTACCTCTTCATGGGCTTGGTGAAAAGGGCCCTGGCTTTGAAATCTGATGGATCTGATGAACACACAGCTTGGAGATGCTTTCCTTTTGAGAAATCCTCCATTTTCTCCTCAGGACATAGAGCCCAGGCAGTTGTGGGCAGGGTTGGAAGAATGTTGTTCTTGTTGTTGTTGTTAGGTGCCGTCAAGTCAGTGTCTGACTCATAGCGACCCTGTGTACAACAGGGGAAACACTATTGTCAGTGCTTCTCTGCTATTCATAGGGTTTTCAATGGCAGATTGATTTTGGGGAGCAGTTGCCGGGCCCTCTTCCCAAGTCTACAGTATCCGGTGCTCCCCAGTGGTCTCCCATCCAGGTATTAACCAGGGCTGACCCTGCTTAGCTTCTGAGATCTGACAGGATAGGAAGCCTCAGTGCTACGGCTGCAGGCTGGAAGAATGGAATGAGTTAATATATATGTCCCAGCACACAGGCCTTCCATGCGTGCCTGTCCCCTTCCTCTTGCACCCGCGCGGTGGGATGCACTTCGCAGCCTTGTTTGGGGTAGGCTGTCTAATTCATCAGGAGCCCGGTCAGCGCTCTACACATCCACTGTCACATGCTGCCACAGTGCGAGGGCTGAAACCACAGAAATTCCTTGTCTCACAACTCCAGAAGCGAGAAGGCCCAGGTCAAAGTAACACCAAGGTTGGTTCCTGAGACCTCTCCTTGCAGACGCACCTTCACTTGCTCTTCCCTCTGTGCACGTCCCTGTCCTCTAAAGGACCTGTTGCGTGGGATCACGGCCCTCCCAGATGACCTCATTTACCTTAACTGCCACTGGCTGTGAACTGGCAACACTGCAGGACCCAGGGATGAAGAAGGTTTCCAAGCCGCTGTGCACAGCCCCTGCCTGGAGCAGATGCCGGCCAGGTCCGGATGTGGCTGACGTACATAGCTCTTGTACCAAAGAGGGGCTGGGGGTCAGGGTCAAGGTCAAGTGGAAACACTTCAGAGGTTATTAGAACACCATGGAGTGTGAGGACTATCCTCTTTGTGGCAAGGGATACGGGTAGAGAAGAACCTTTCCCAGTGGGGTTTGCATCTCAGATGGATGTATGGCTTGGATGTTTATGGATTTGCCTGAGCAGAAAGTTTTACAAAATCTACATGGGTACACATACATACTAATATTCTGGTTTTGATCAAATATTGGGTAAGAGAAAGCACATGAGATCCTCTGACCATTAGTCAAGAATGAAACCATATGCTATGTTTTCTTTTTTAGTTTGGCTACATGGTAGCCGGGGGCTGGGATTTAGCTCAGTTGGTAGAGCACCACTCTGCGGTCTCCGAGGTCCCCAGTTCGATTCCCAGCCCCATAAAAATGGGAGAAGGATGTGGCAACCCACTCCCGAGGCAATCCTGAAACAATCAGCCATTGAAAACTCTATGAGGGTCTTTATGAGTAGGACATGACTCAATGGCACCTACCAACAACAACGTGGTAGCTCTGGGTAAACTGAGTGTTCAGTTGCTATGTCGTTCAGATCTCTGGTTTCTGCACATTTCCCATTCTACTTCCTTGAATTAATATTAATCAGTTAGATTATGTAAATTAATGGAGCTATTCATGGTGATTCATTTGGCATGGAATCTGAAGTATGACAGGTGTGTGTGTGTGTGTGTGTGTACATGCACATGCATGTGCATGCATGTGTGAGGGGAGGGACATCTTTCCTGATGTTTATGCATAGGGACATGAATGCCAAATTTTGTCATTTGTGATTATTTATTTAACAGCTCCTAAGATGTGCCAGGGGGTTAGGATTTAGCTCAGTTGGTAGAACACCGCTCAGCAGTCTCTGAGGTCCTGGGTTCAATTCCCAGCAATACAAATATGAGAGAAAGATGTGGCAACCCACTCCTGAGGGAATCCTGAAACAATCAGCCATTGAAAACCCTATGAGGGTCGCTGTGAGTCGGACACAACTCAATGTCACCTTAACAACAACAACAAGATGTGCCAAGTGCTGTGTAAATGCTTTACAAATAGTAATTCATTTAACTTACATAACCACTCTAAGGGGTGGGTAGGGTCATCACCCCCATTTTTCAGATAGAGAAACTGAGGCAGATGAAAACTAAATAACTTGCCCAGAGTTATATGGCTAGAAAGCCAAGCTCTGAATCCAGGCAGCTCGTGTCTAGGTCCCATGTTCTTGGCCAGTGCTTTAGGACAGACTTTCACTGTCTGGTCGCAAAGCCACTGGCCACCTGGGGATAATGAGCACCGGAGAGGAGGCCAGTGCAATGGAGAAACTGAATTTTAAGTACCATAGGATTTTAATTTAACCAAGTACATTTGACTCGGGGCTGGGATTTAGCTCAGTTGGTAGAGCACCGCTGTGCAGTCTCTGAGGTCCCGAATTTGATTCCCAGCACTGCAAAAATGGGAGAAGTACGTGGCAACCCACTCCCAAGGCAATCCCGAAACAATCTGCCATTGAAAACCTTATGAGGGTCGCTATGAGTCGGACACTACTTGACAGCACCTAACAACAACATTTGACTCATGACCACTGACTGTACTGGACAGTAGAGTTCTGGACCACTGGGCTTTGTGACCTTTCTCCCACCAGCTGGTGGTAGGAAGGTGATCTGGGCAAGTGAATGGAGTTGACTGCAATCTGCAGTAAATATCAAGGGCCACAAAATATCCCCCTTCCCCTCCTCCCCATCCTTCTCCTTCATCATACGGAGCCTTTCCTGAACACTTACGATTCTCACTTAATTCTCCCCAAATCCTCGGCCACAGGCACTTTTTCTGATGTTCCCGTTTGCCTGGAGATGTAGCCGCCGTTCAGAGAAGGGAGCTGCCGAGGGCGGCTCAGCCAGAAGTGGCAGAGCCAGAGTTTGAACCAAGATGTAAATGACTGTGAAGCCAAAGTAGTCCCTTTTTTCCTTTTTCTTTCTTTCTTTCCTTCTTTCCTTTCTTTCTTTCTTTCTTTCTTTTTTTTTTTTTTTTCCAATAACATATGTGACCTTCTGACTCCTCAGGTCACAGGCTTGTCAGTTTCCTCCGGAGCAAAGTTACTGTTGACTGAAGTCAGCATTTCTGAAGGAAAGAATGGGGAAGACAGAGGTGGGGGCAGAGGCGGGGGAAGCGCTGGGTCAGCACAGCTGGAACAGCTGGTGAGCAACTCATGCATCCCTGCAAAGGCTCTGGGGCCTTTGGAGGAGTCACTTGGTGCCCAGGAGTCAAGTGGCAGCGTCACCTAAACTGAAAATAAATCTGTACTCAGGGAGAAGGGTGAGAGAAGATCCCTCAGCTTCCTCATCTGGCAAATGGGGACAAGGGTGCCCGAAGGAGACGGCGTCCAAGAACACATCTGGCAAACATAAGGGCGACTGCTTTGTTCCTGGGGTAGAAGCTGGGGAGACCTCGCCGGGGTGAAGCGCTCTGGGCACGGCGCTGTCCCCACGTGGGTGAAGGGAAGGAAAAGAGCTTGTCAGTGGAGGGGTTGGGTGGGCGGAGGGGGTCGCGGCGCATGGCTGTCAGCTGAGATCACCGCCTTCTCCCTTCCAGCTGCCTGGGGATATTATGAGGTTGCGGAGACAGGGAGAGGAAGCGCAAGCTTGGGGGCCGCTTTGCAGGGCTGGGAGGGGAGCGGAGGAGTCCGATGCTAATGAAAAAAACATTCCCCCTTCAAGGTGACGGAAAGGGTTTGGGGCTTGTGGGGTCAGGGTCTGGCTTGGGCTGGAAACAAGTCCCTGGAGGCAGAGGGGCCAGGGTGCGCTTGACCCTCTCAAGGGCTGCCGATCCCCAAGACCCTGACGCGGGAGAGGTGCCTGCGAGGTTGCAGGGCCTGAAAAACTTGAGGGGCAGGGGCTGTCCTGTCCACTGCTTTGCTCTTGCTTTGCAAAGTTTCCTTCCTTTCCACCTGCCTCCTGGCCCAGGAGAGGGTAGGGGGTGCTGCTGGTGTGAGAGGGGTAGGGGGTGCTGCTGGTGTGAGAGGGGTAGGGGGTGCTGCTGGTGTGGGAGGAAATGGGAAGAAATGAGACTTGCGTGCCCAGCCTCTGAAATGGAAAGACCGCCAAGATGGAAGGCCGGGATGAGTTTTGGAGGCAACTCCCAACGGGCCTGATTCGGCCACTAGACAATTTCCCGAGTTGTAAAAAGTGTGTAATAGCTGCCCTGCACCCCCATTAGGGCCCTTCCCCGTGACAGAGTCAGTCCCAGACCTCATCCTCTCAGCAGCCCTGCTAGGGAGGCAGCCCCAGCCCACAGCTGCGGGAGCAAAGCCCAGGAAGGTTGAGGCCTTAAGCTGCTTGGCTGGGAAAGGATCGGGGCTGAGACTCTACTTCTGATTTTAATGGAGGAAAGCCTCAGTACCCCTTCTATATGTCAGGAGAACCGCTAAAGGCCTGGAGGCCTTGAGAGAGGGCTGCAGCCTGGAGGGCAGCGTGGAGGTGCCGAGCTCCATTCCCACGGCTCAGCCGGATTCCATCAGAACCGGCCTTCATCTCGCCAAAGGGAAAGGGTCCCGGAGTGTGCCAGGGGACACACGGAGTCCCCTTCACTCTCATGGGAGCCTGGGCTTTCCTTTGGAGTAAAACCATGGCTGATGGTGGGGACAAATGCATCTTTTAGCCTACAAATGCTCCCGGGAGGAAACTGACCCACGGTCTCCTGCTCTGCCAGTGCTTGTGGGGGTCTGGCTGGGCTGTGAGGCCCTGAGGATGCTGGGTGCTGTAGGCCGGCTGGGGGCCTTGGGTGGGATGTCCTGCCTCTGGAAGGCCCCTCTTGGGCGTCTGAAAGTCCTTGTCAGGCTGGAGGGGGTCTCTCAGCCCTTCACAGGTGAACAAACCAGCTTTGAAAGGGACCTTGGGGTCATCTTCCCCAATTTCCTTTGGACACAACTGGGTAAACTGAGTCCCAGAAAGGAGAAGGCATCGCTGAAGCAGGAACCAGGCAGCTTTCCCTAGATCTCTGCGTGAGGCCTTTCTGGAAAAGAGCTGTGAAGAAGGGGCAGGAAGCGAGCAGCAGGACCCACTCTCTGAGGCTCTGGGAGGAGCCAGCACCTGGAATATTTGGGAATAGCCTCTCCACTTTCGGGTGCTTTGGAGGCAGAGAGCCCCCCCCCCCCCCCCCCATTTGCAAGTCTGGTTCTGCTCTGCTTGTGCTAGGGCAGAGGGCAATGTGCCCCTGTCTTGTCCCCCTTGGGGAAGAGGATGGCTCTCTGTCAGCTCTGGAGACCAGTGTGCTCCATGGAAAGAGTCATCAAATCCCCAGTGGCTTCCAGAGGATGCTGGAGAGAATGTTCTGGAAAGATCAGGGCCCCAAAGAGTTCTTTTTTTTTTTTCCGGTCCTGGAGGTTGAACCCAGGGCCTCGCGCGTGCATGCTCTGCAAGTGCTGGACCACTGAGCTGCCCCCCAGTCCTTTTTTTTTTTACTTTTTTGAGACAGGGTCTTGCTAAGTTACACAGACTACCTCTGGTCTTGAACTTGTGATCCTCCTGCCTCCGCCTCCCTAGCCGCTGGGATTACAGGCGTGTGCCACCACACCCGTTGAGGGCCCCAAGGAGTTCTCTGGACCAAATACCTCCCATGTGACAAGGACACTCGTAACAAAGCACCGCTTTCTGATCAGGCACTTAGCATCCTCCCCTGCACCAGGCCTTCCTTCTGGGTCTCTGGCACTCCGGGTCTCTGGTCGTCCCAGTGGTCAGAGAGGAAGTGCTTCCGGTGTCTTCACTAGGGCCAGGTGACTTGCCCAGGTGCACAGAGTGGGGAAGTGGAAGCGGGTGGTTGGCCAGGCTGTAATCCCCAGTCTATGCTGCAGTCTGTACCCCTCCTGCTCCTCTTGAAAACAGTTAGCAAACAGTAACTGATTTTTTAAAAAGCCCAACCGTTCGGTTGCATTCTAAAATTCACTCCTGCCCACTTTCATCCTCCTCTCTTTCCCTCTGTTTCAAATTGAAGTTGCAAATTCCCAAAGCCCTAACAAAACAAAAACAAAAACAAAAAAGTCCTCCCGGTCTAGAGAGATAGGACAGGCCGGGGACACCAGGCTCCCAGTGTCTTCGAGAACACAAGGACTCCCGTATTTCTGTTCAGAAGCAGAACGACTGTTTTTTCCTCCCACAATGTGGTTCTAATATATCTCAACAGAGCCAGAGAAAAGCAGCCCCTCTCTTTTTAAAAGAAGTTAACTTCATTTCGAGCACTTGTGTGTTTCTCATTAGTAACGCTGTCTTTTGAAATCCAGCCGAGGGAGGCGATTCCAGTTGAAATCAAAACTGATATGCGAGGGTTTGACTTCAATGCCGCTCTGTCGGCCTGCTGGCTGCCTCACCAGGGTTGATTGCTACAGAGATGGGACAGAAGGGGCAGAGGACCAGCTTTCAGCTCCCCGTCCCCTGCCTGTGGTGGGTCCCTTGACAAAGGGAAAGCAAGACCTCCTGGCCCAGTGACCTGGATGCCAGGAACCCACAGAGGGCAGAGGGTTCCAGCCTTGACAGAGCCACAATCGGAGTCATCCTTCCCTGGCAGAGCCTGATCCACGTGTCCCACAAGGAGCCACTTCATTCCCCAAGTTTGGGGTTTTCTAGTTCTTCTAGGTGGAAAACCCTTTTGATTTTTTGGGCCAGTGTTGGTGTTTCTTCTCTGTGAGGCCAGGCTCCTAGAGAACATGAAGAAGATGGGAAAATCTCCCCCAGGCTGGCCGAGGGGCTGCTCCCCTTTCCTGCTGATGGTCCACTTCCTCAGCCTCTGGGCGCGTTGCTTCTGGGTGGACAAGGGGTTTCTGCATCCACCAGAGAAGGCAAAGGACATTCTCTCCCTAGCTTTCTTTTCTCTTTGTCCACTGACCTCAAATGAGAGATTTTTTTTCCTTGATTAAAAAATCCTTGTTCTTAGGAAGGCTGATGCAGGGTGCTCTGCCTGCCAAAGGGACTCATTTCGAGGATGACACAAACCTATGGATGACTTCCTCCGCCCGGCCCCATCCCTGCCTAATCAAATTTCCCCCGCTCTTCACGACCCAGCCGTGTCCTTCCTTCTGGGGGAAATGGTTCCTAACCAGCCACCCCTTGGTGGCCGTTCCAGCCTTGACTTCATCAGCCTGAACTGCTCCCTTTCCAACTAAGGAGATGATATCTTTTCACCAAATTGCCCCTTGTCACTTGTATTATCAGGTGACTTTGCAGACACCCAGATATTCTGTCTCACCCAGAGGCTGGGGGTGTGACTTTCCTGGGGCCAGGTGTCTCTTCCAGGCAGGCCTGGGTTCTCAGCTTCTTGTCATGCAGACTCAATACAGGACTTGCAAACAAGAGAAGTGGTTATTAAAATGACTGTTACAACATGTTCTGACTTTAACCTGAGTCAAAGGATGTTTTCAACAAATGACTAGAAGACTTTTATTTTGATACAGAAGAATTGAACCCAGGGCCTCCGGCATACTTTGCAGATTCTCCACTGCTGAGCTGTGCCCTAAGCCCTTTATTTTTGTATTTTGAGACAGGGTCTTGCTAAGTCACATAGGCTGCCTCTCACCTCTAACTTGCAACCCTCCGGCCACCACCTCCTGAGTTGCTGGGATAACAGGTGTCTGCCACCACACTCAGCTCAGAACCTTTCTTTATGGAGTTACATTTTCTCTAAGGGGTCTTCTGGTCCTGAAGGTTGCCAAGTGCTTGGCTGGTGCTGGGGACTCTGGCATGCATTGTCTTGTTCGAAACATGGATGGATCGCTTGATAAATTTATTCAGGTCTCCAACAAGGGAGACTGAGGGGCATCTTCTCCCCACGTCCTCTCCCCAGATTAGGTCTGTACATTGTGGAAATCAGCTGGCCAAGCCTGCCTGGGTTTATATCCCAGCTCCATCCCCCATCAGCAATGCGACCTTGGGCCCGTGACTTCACACCTCTAAACCTCACTTCCCTCAGTTGTAGAATGGGGGTTATCATGGTGGGCTCCTTGCAGGGTTATGGTCTAGATGACGTGCATATCTAGGGACATTCTTGCTATGCTTGGTGAGCTTTGCCAGGCCAGGCACCATGCTGAACACTAGACATGGGAGCAAATGCAGGAAGTTCAACATCGGCTGTTCCAGGAGTCTTTCCTGCTGGCTGGACAACTCCTTCTGTGACCGAGTTATCTGCACAGCCTCTACCCCCTTTGTGTCTATTACATGTTGTGTGTGTGATTGACATCACCCTTCCCATTAGAAGCTCCCAGAGAGTCAAGGTCACATCTGTTTCCACTCTCACTATTTATCCAGGGCCTACCTAGGTACTTAATAAACATTAGTTTGCATCTCCCTTGAGTCCCTTTTCTCAACTAAATGAGAGATCCTCCTGGCGTCCACAAGTGCCCTGTCTTAAGGACTTGTGATGGGGGCTGTTGGACGAAGACTTTATGCCTGTATCATGGATCTTTGAGCCATGCAAGGACATTCTCTCTTCACTGCAACGTACAAGTCCCCTTGTCCTTGCTTCTGCTGATGACCTGGCATTTGATGGCTACCCCCACTACCGCACCTGCACCTGTAGGTGGCATAATTCCACCTGCTCTGAGAGGCCTCCTTGACTGTTATAGACCTGGGTATATAGAGATAATTGAGTGTTGCTCATTAGACCAAGATTCCCAGTCAAGGTCATGCTGAAACTTTGTGTTCCCAGTGTCCATTACAGGTAGTGACTGACATGTGCTACTTGAATGAATCCTCTCGAAGCAAAACCCAGCATAACCCAGATCATTCCCACCCTGGCCAGGAAAAGCTGGCATGCAGCTTTGCAGTCTTATAGCTGATTCTTCCTTCCCTTCCTTCCTTCCTTCCTTCCTTCCTTCCTTCCTTTCTTTCTTCTTTCTCTCTCTCTCTTCCTTCTCTTTCTTTCTTCCTTCTTTCTTTCTTCTTTTCTTTCTTTCTTTTTTCTTTTTCTTTTTTTTTTGCAGTACTCGGGGTTGAACCCAGAGCCTCGTGCCTGCATGCTCTGTAAGTGCTGCCACTAAGCTGTGCCCCCAGCCCATTTTTTTACTTTTTGAAACAGGGTCTTGCTAAGTTACGCAGACTTGCCTCTGATCTCGAACTTGCCATCCTCCCGCCTCCACCTCCCAAGCTGCTGGGATTACAGGTGTGCGCCACCATGCCCGGCTCTTCTTTTCTTTCTTTATCAGATTTTGAGACAGGGTCTTGCCCAGGCTGGCCTCCGACTGGTGATCTTCCTGCCTCAGCCTCCAGAGTGCCGAGCCTACAGATGTGCACAGCTACACCCGACAGGATTTCTTTCCTAATTCATACAAAAAAAATATTCATTGAGTGCTCAGTGTGTTGCAGGTCCAGTGCTGGGTGCTGGGTGCTGGGTGCTGGGACCAGTGGTAAATCGGGCCAGCTCATCCTGTATACTGGAGGTCACTGTCCAAGCCAGCGAATTCATGGATAGCACAAGGCCAAAGCCAAAAAAAGCCAGGGAGTTAGAGGACACAATCCGCCCTCCCAGACACGGCCTGGAATTTGCAATCCCCAAGCCAACCAGTTGTCTCTAAAGAGAAGGACCAAAATGAACCGCTTTTCTGTGGAAGTGTACAGATCGGGCCCCTTGTCTTGACTGTGGCACCTGAGGGCCCAGGGGAGCAGATGGGCAGGGACAGCACTGGCCTGCTCTGACCCTCTGACCTCAGGGCCAGGGAGGCCTCTGTCCATTCAGAGCCAGCTGGAGCTGCCCAGCTGTGGGCCGGCACCACTGGAAGGTCCTAATTAGCTCATTTCCCCAGCCCTGTGGGCTGAGCAGCCTCCCTTCACCTTTGCCCTGCCCCATCTCGCTCCAGTTAGCAGTTCAGGGTTCACCGTGGAGTCAGGGTGGGGCCAGGGAAAATGCCCACTGCTCATCCCCATGCGTTAAAGAGAAGCATCCCTTGTGGCGGCTCCACCCTGAAGACTTTGGACGCCTTCCCTCCCCAGCCTGCCTCTGATGGCTGCCTTGTGGTAACAGGACAGGCCGGAGATTCACAGGCTCAGCTTCAAACTCCGGCTCTGCCGTTTGACCAGCAGCTGCATGATCTTGAGCAAGTGATTCACCCTCTCTGACCTTCTATTTCGTGCATTGTGAAGACCCTGCCCTTCACTTCACTCGGTGGCTATGAGGATACGCTGGGATAAGGCCTGCAAGGCCAGGAGCGCAGGGCCTGGACAGAGACAGCCCTCAGCCCAAGCCCTTCCACCCTGCTCACCTTCCCTCTGAGGAAAGACCTCAGGAGGGCAGTGTCTGTTCTTGTCCCCTCGGCACGCGCAGCGTCTTGCGCAGATCTGAGATGGGGGAGGGGCTTCCTCATGCCTTTCTCCAGCCAGTAGGTGTTTACCGAAGGCCTCTCAAGCGGGCTCAAGAGATACTTGCTGGGCATGGTGGCATACCCCTGTAATCCCAGAGGCTCGGAGGCACAGACAGGAGGATGGAAAGTTCGAGACCAGAGGCAGTCTGTGTAACTTAGCGAGACCTTGTCTCAGAAAGTAAAAAAATGGGAAGAGGGTGCAGCTCAGTGGTCCAGCACTTGCCGAGCATGCAGGCGCGAGGCCCTGGGTTCAACCCCCAGTACCATTTAAAAAAAAAGAGAGAGAGATACTTGCTGAACAAATGATCGGTCCTCCTGCAGGGCTGCAGTGGCTGAAACAGGCACCTCCACCAAGCAACAAAGACCCTGTGCACGGAGCACAGCACATGGGGTCAGGAGACCAGGAATCAGCTGCAGCTCCGAATTCTGAGTCCATCTTTCCTAGGAAAGGGGCACTGGTCTTTGCTGCCCTGTCCCCCATCCCTGCCATAGCCCCACACTCTGGGGCTGCCGGGTGAGCCCTGAGCTCAACCTTCCTGTGCTACTGGCTGTGTCTGAAATCCTCTGTGTTCTCAGGCAAGGGCTTGGGCACAAACACGGCTCTGTCCCGGGGTGGTGGGTGGTGTTGACTACATATGAGATGGGATGGATGGTAAAGAGCCTGGCCTGGTGCCTGGCAAGAGAGAGGAGCTGATCACATCGGTTGACATCCTTCCCTTCAGCCAAAATGGTGGCAGTTTGCTACTCAGCGTGCTGAGAGCTCAGAGCTCCTGGAAGCTGGTCAGAAATGAAGATTCCCAGGCTCCACCTAGAGCCACTGAATCAAAACCTGCCTTTGGACGTGGTGTGCACATTGAAGTTTGGCTGGTGTTTCTCTGTACTGGTTTCTTCAACTCTAAGTTGGGTGGTGTTAATAATAACAACCATCAGCCTTGGCATAAGCCAAACAGAATGAGGAAATCCAGTCTGGATAAAAAGACGGGGTGACATATTCCAAAGCCAAGCAGAAAGAGACAGAAGGTTTTCTGCTGGTCTCTGGATCCCAGCTCTGTGGGTTGCTGGAGGCTGATGGAACCCGAGAAGGGGGTGGGGGTGGTGTGGCGGGGTCACCCTCTCCATCCTGTGCTGGGTTTAAAAATAGAGCTAAGGGAGAGTGAAGGAGTCTGGATGGACAGGCACAATGCCCTCCCTGATTACGGGTCTGTGGAGGGGAGGTCAGGAATCACACCCCATCCTGCGGTTTACAGGACCTTTCCCTAATAAAGCGAGGGCCAGGGGCTGTGCATTCCAGGGGATCTAATTAAAACCACTGAAGGTTATTTGGAATAACAGACCGTTTAGTCGGAAGCACTTGTCATGCTAATTCAAACAAGGTGATTACAGGCGATTAGGGAGCCTAATGCCTTCAGTTTAAACCCAGCTGGGTGGAGGGATGAGCTAGTGGCCCCTGCCACTTCCTGTGAAGCGGGGTTGTTGAAGGGGTCTGACCTGGGATCAAAATTTCACAAAGGTCAGTGCAAAGCAGGGCTCTCAAGCCCCCTTCCTAGGTAGATGCTTGTCCCGAGGAAACTCTGTCCAGGGTAGAGGAGGCTGACCCCGCCTGGGGAGGAAATGAGTCCAAACACCTTCACCTGCCCCTACTTCTTCAGCTAGCCCCTGTGTCCTCTTGGGTCTTGTGGTCTCCATGTCCTGGAAGGGAATGCTTTTGGATGCACCCATACACAACTGCGGGAGAAGGACGTGGCAAATCCACTCCTGAAACAATCCGCCATTGAAAACCCTATGAGGGTCGCTATGAGTCCAACACAACTCGACAGCACCTAACAACCACAACATACACAGCCAACATTATCAAGCATTGTGCTGAGCAATCACACAGCCCATGTCATTTAATACATTGAAGCCAACATTGTGTGGCAGATGGAGGAGTTCCGGACACAGACAGATAAGAGCAGTCTACTGCTCAAGGTCATGGTGTTGGAAAGCTGTCAAGCTGGGGCTTCTCCCTAATTCACCCGATTCTGCAACTCTCCTATTATCTCATGGAATGCTTGTGAGCCTACAAGGTGGGTCCCTCGCTGGGGTTCTCATCTTATGGTGGATGGGACCCGAGCCCTGGGAAACTAAGGAGCCTACCAAAGGTCAACAGCTGGGGAGCAGCAGAACTGGGATTTGACCCCTAACGTTGCTGATAGCAGTTCCTCTGCTGTAGGGCTCTGGAGAGCCTGTGTGGGATGGCAGCGAGCTTGGCTGTGTGAGGCTAGCAGCAAAGCTTGGTAGGGAAGGGCATCTGAGACAGAGGGCACAGCACAGGTGCACGAGACAGGGGACTTCCAGCTGCCAGGGGGCAAACATCGCATCCCATTGTTGTTGTTGTTAGGCACGGTCGAGTTGTTTCTGACTCATAGCGACCCTCATTGGGTTTTCAGTGGCTGATTATTTCGGGATTGCCTTGGGAGTGGATTGCCAGGTCCTTCTCCCATTTATTGCAGTGCTGGGGATCAAACTGAGGGCCTCAGAGAGTGCAGAGCGGTGCTCTACCAAATGAGCTAAATCCCAGCCCATTAGCAGACTTAAGCCTATTTATTAAGGGTTATGTATTGTTGAGGCTAGGGCTGGGATTTGGCTCAGTTGGTAGAGCGCTGCACTGCAGTCTCTGAGGTCCCAAGCTCAATTCCCAGCACCGCAAATATGGGAGAAGGACCTGGCAATCCACGCCCAAGGCAATCCCGAAACAGTCAGCCATTGAAAACCCTATGAGGGTCGCTATGAGTCGGATATCGACTCGGCGGCACCTAACAACAACAACAATTGTTGAGGCTGGGGTTTATCTCAGTTGGTAGAGAACTGCTCCACACTTTCTGTGGACCCGGGTTTGATCCCCAGCACTGCATAAATGGGAAGAGGATGTGGCAGTCCACTCTCCAAGAAACAATCCTGAAATAATCAGCCATTGAAAACTCAATGAGGGTCATTATGAGTCGGACGCAACTCGATGGCACCTAACAATCATAACAATATGTATTATTATCAGCAACAAGAAGTCCTGAGCACTGGCTAACTGAGAAGCTCCACAGTGGCTTCAAGAAAGCAGGGATCCTTTCTCCCTGATTTCCACTCATCAGAAATTACTAGACACCTTCAGTGTGACAGGGGCTGGGATTTAGCTCAGTTGGTAGAGCACTGTGCTGCAGTCTCTGAGGTCCCGAGTTCAATTCCCAGCACCACAAAAATGGGGGAAGGACCTGGCAATCCACTCCCAAGGCAATCCCGAAACAGTCAGCCATTGAAAACCCTATGAGGGTCGCTATGAGTTGGACACCAACTCGACGGCACCTAACAACAACAACAACATCAGTGTGATAGGCATGCTCCCAAGTCCTGGGGGTTCAGTGGTAAAAAGCAAAGTCCTTGCCTTCATGGAGCTTACATTCTTGTGTGAATGTTGATGTTGGTGTTGAGTGCCATCAAGTCATATCCGACTCATAGTGACCCTCACAGGGTTTTCAATGGCTGATTGTTTCAGGATTACCTCGGGAGTGGATTGCCATACCCTTCTTCCGTTTATGCGGTGCTGGGAATCAAACTGGGGACCTCAGAGACTGCAGAACAGCGTTCTACCAACTGAGCTAAAGCCCAGCCCCTCCTGTGTGAAAGACTCATAATAAACCCACACTTTCACATGCATGCTTCACAGGATGCGAGGGAGTAGGTCAGTATTCTCCCTCAGACCAGATCCAGGCCTTCCTTCAAGCGTTGCTCAGTTTAGGGTGTGGCAAAAACAGAGGACCAAAGCGAGAGCCTCAGCACTGCCCCTTCCCATCTGCAAACCTGGGCTCAGCAGCTCTACCTCTCCAAGCCTTGGTTTCCCCATCTTGAAAAGTGAAGCTGGATAGACTTGACCTTGTCACCTCACAGAGAGACATAGAGCTGCAAGTGTCATCCACAGGACAAGAACCAAAAGATGCCAGGGGTTAAGTCACTCCTTGGAAGAGTGTGTCCTATTCCCTCTCAGGATGCCCTTTCCTCTTGACTTCTCGGAATACATATCAGTATTGATGGGGTATACTGGTGATGGTGTAGATTTTGCCAATAGTGATTCAAGCAAAATGGTTAGGATGTAAGCAAGCCAATGTGGCAGTGGCACTCTGTGGGGCCCCAGGCATCTCTCATCTTATTGCTCCATCTTTTGTGGGGGTGGCCTCACCACATGGTTAGAGGGGCTCCCCATCACATCTCCATTACGGCCACTGGAAGAGAGAAGTAAAGAGGGGAGAGCGTGCTCCTTTTCATTAAAGCCATGGCCTAGACAGCGTACATGTATCGCCCTGCCCACCTTTTGTTGGCCACATCTTGGCCTAACCTAGCTGCAAGAGAGGCAGGGAAACAGACTTTCTTTTGTGTGTCCACTTTTCAGCCCCCAAATCAGGAGTTATGATATTATAGAAGAAAAAGAGAGTGGATTTGGGGGGAATGTCTACCAGTCCCTAATAGATATCAGCTGAATTGATATTTACCAAGCACAGATTAAGTGTCAAACCTGGTGCAAGGATCTGGGAGGCAGAGAAGAAACAATCCTTTTTCCCTGACTTTGAGGACTTCATGGTCTGGGAGACCCAGACATGACAACAGTGAACTCTAAATCTAGGCAGAAGAATAACATAAGGGTTATCCTAGAGATTTCAATGGCATGTTATTGGGAGCACAGGCAATGGTTACTTTCAGTTGGGCAAATGACCAAAGACTTTCTGGTGCAAGTTTCATTTCAGCTGAGCATTAAGCTCATCGAGCTCCTTTCAAAAGCAGTCATGGACAGGACATCACTGAATGGCCTGGTTGTGTTCCAAGAAAATATTATTTATAAGAATGGAAAGCGATGGGAGTTGCTGGCCTCTGGAATAGAGCATGCCTACAAGCTTGCTCACACACCTGGGGCTCTGATTGGCATGAGAAGGACATTCTTGGGTGCTGGCCCAGTGTGAGCTGAGGTGTGATGATGTGATATTTCATGGCAGGGTGAGGGAAGGGTGTGTGGGGCGATGGGGCTGGAGGACAGGGTATGATGAGTGATGTGACTGGAAAGGAAGGCTAGGAGCAGTCCAAGGGTGTGTGGCATTTGGGGAGCCATGGTGAGTATTTGAGCAGGGGAAAGAGAGGGTCGTGGAGTAATGGAGAGGGTATTTAGGGATATGCCTTGAGGGCTAGGATCCGGAAGTACTCACTACCTCGTTCTGTGTTCCCTAAGTTGCTTCCGGGGTAGAGAGCCACATCCTTGCCCATTTCAGGTGAACTTGTTTGGAAGAAAGCAAAAGGGTGGTGGTAGGGAGGATGTCCCTGGAGTCCTTCAGGGCTTAGGTGACCACAGAGAAGATGGGTAACAAGAGCGACCAACCGAAGGGTGTATTGCTCAGTGCTGTTTTGGTTGCAAGTGGCAGAAACTTTGGTCCAATTCGTGAAGGACCAAATACGGAAAGAAAAAGGACTTTATGCATCCAAAGCAGCCCTTCAAGCTCATGAAACATTGGGCTCAGGTTCAGGTGCAGGTTCAAAACATCAAAATTCAGAGGGTTTGGGTTTGGTTCAGGTTCAAGTTTAAATCCTCTGTGTATACAGCAGGGTTTCACACTGCCACCACACTCAGCAAGTTCTTCCTTCTTAACTTTACTACATGCCCTAACGTGCCCCATCGTGGCTCTGGGCCTTCAGTTTTTGATTTTCATCCTTTTAAAGATATAATACCTCTGGGAGGGGTTCAACTTTAAGCAGTTAGTAACTGTTAACACCTCTGTGTGAAAACAGGAGCCGAGAACAAGATTTATTAGAGAAATGAGAGAGGAAGGAACGGGTGCATTGGCTAAGTCTGGAGGTGGGTTCAGGCCCTACAGCGGGGACAGTTGTCAGGATAGGGAGACTGTGGCTTCCTTCCCAAGAGGGCCAGCTACTCACCCTGCCCTCAGGCCCAGGTCAGTGCCAATGGAGGAGGTAAATGTAATGAAAGAAGACAGGATTTGGACTGGGCATGGAGGTGCACCCCTGCAATCCCAGTGCCCAGGAGGCTGAGGCAGGAGGATCACAGGTTTGAGGTCAACCTGGTCTACATAGCAAGATCTTGTCTCAAGGGGAAAAAAAAAATGCTGGGCTTTGGAAGCAGCTGGAACCAGATGAGAATCCAGACTTTGCCAGGTGAACACAGGGAGCGTCAAGCAAACGACTTAATCTCTCAGCACCTCAGTTTACTAGTCTGTTAAATGGGATCCTACTGCCTACCTGACAGGGTTCGTATCAGGATCCCTAAATTATATATCAAGACCCCCCATGTGGCTCCCAACAGAGACTTTTCCAAAAGCAGTAAATTTGTTCTAGATTTTTCTGTGTCCTCGTGGCAACCTGGTCCCAGGGATCCTTTCACTGCTCCTGGGCTTAGCCCTGACAGCAGGGACAGAGCCAGGTAGGCCATCATACCCATAAGAGGAGGCTTATGGGGTTCAGTCCTCGCCTGGGCTTCCCCACAGGGTCCCCCAAATCAGGAGACACATTGTACCTCCAGGTTCCCCCACCCCTCAAGTACCACCATTTGGCTGTCAAGAAACTTGGCCGCGGAGAGCTCAGACAATAGCAGCTTTGTTCTTCAGTAAAGAATCTTAATTGACTGAAGAAGAAGAAAAAAATCCGAGCTCTTCCTTACGAAGCTCTTAATTTAATAGGTGAAATGTCAGGGAAAATCAATGCCAGGCTGTTTCCTTGCAGCCTCATTATGCTGTCCATTGAACAACTTTTATGTTTGTTTATAGTTGCTCTTATTTCCCCCTCTCTGATGCCTCTCCCCCCTCTCTTTTTTAATAAAAGGACATTTTAAAATTTATGATGTTAAAAAAGGACATGGCTGAGAAACCAAGTTGCAAGAAATCTACTGGCTGTCCCCGGCAGGGGTGGGAAAATCTGGCCACCACAGGGAGATGTCCCCACGAGCAGAGGCTACCGAGGGTGGACCTGGGAGGGTGGGCGCGCAGCCAGCACATTCATGCAGGTTGCAAGTGTAGAGGGGGCGGGGGATTTCTGAGGTAGAAAGGGCCTTGTTTGTTGGGTGATGGTTGAAAGGACCCTCAGAACTTTCCCTTTTCTTTCAAGCAGAGAACCTGGAGGCCCCATTGTCTGGCGGGACCTGGGGAGGTGAAGAGAGGCGCTCACCCGATGTGGCCCTGGGAAGGGGCTCTCGATGCGCAGAGGGAAGTCTGGGGAAGCGGGGCTTGTTCCAGCCATGCACTGCCCTTCCCTATGACCAAGTGGGGAAGCTTCCCCAGCTTGTGGTCTATGGCATTGGTCAGGGGACAGACACAGGTGGATCTCTCTGAGCTGCTAGAGACTGCTGGGATTCTGTGAACTAACTGGGGATTAGGGTTTGGCCCAGCCCTGCCAGGCTCCCAGGGAAAAGCTGTTTCCTTCTTCCTCCCTTCTTCCCTTTCTTCCTCCTCCCCTCCCTCCCTCCCTCCCTCCTTTCCTTTATTCCTCCCTTCATCCCTTCCTTCCTTCCTTCCTTCCTTCCTTCCTTCCCTCCCTCCTTCCTCTCTCTGTCTTTCTTTCTTTCACAGTCCTGGGGGGTTGAACCCAGGACCTCACGCATGCTTTGCAAATGTTCTACCATTGTCTTAACCCTCAGCCCTGCTTTTATTTTTTATTCCAAGATAGGGTCTTGCTAAGTTACACAAGCTGCTTTGGCCTCGAACTTGTGGTCCACCTGCCTCAGCCTCCTGAGTTGCTAGAATTATAGGAGTATGCCATGGTGGTTGGCTGAAAAGCTGTTTTCCAGAGAGGGTAGAGGCCTAGTACGGGTCCACAGAAATAGACCCAAAGACTCTTGTTTGGGAGCTGAAGGTGGGAAACCCCCCCAGAGTGGGGAAATGAGACGGCCTTCCTTAAGCAGAGATTCCACCGTGGGTAGCCAGGGCTTTGCTCTTCTGGGAAACTAGCACAGGCCTCAGAGAAGAACCCGGGTCTGTGGTTACAGATCCCTCCCCTCACCTCTCCCATCCAGGCCAGGTTGGGGCTGGCAGGATGTAAGGGAACAGGCCAGTCCTCAAGGTCCTTTGGGCCTGTGAGAGACCGAGTGCCGAGTGGCCACTGACTACTGTGCTGCAGGCTGGTGTGGCTGCTGGGAGAGAGCAGGGCAGGCCACCCTAGCTGTGCCCCTTGCTGCCCAAAGCCAGAGCTCAGCTCTCTCAGGTTCTGTCTGGTGAAATGGAGGTAATCATGCCTGCAGGTGGCCCCTGGCTATCCAAGTGCCTCGGTTCGGAGGCTAATGACTGGTTGTAGAGTGAGGTGTAGCCTCACTCGCTCTAGTTCAGATGTTGAAGCCTTGACAGCCACTGTGACTGTATTTGGAGATGGGCTTCAAAGTTAAATGAAGTGATAAGGGTGGGGCCCTGAGCCAACAGGTTGTTGTTGTTGTTGTTAGGTGCCGTCAGTAGGTATCTGACTCATAGCAACCTCATAGGGTTTTCAATGGCTGACTGTTTCGGGATTGCCTTGGGAGTGGATTGCCAGGTCCTTCCCCCATTTTTGTGGTGCTGGGAATTGAACTCGGGACCTCAGAGACTGCAGCGCAGCGCTCTACCCACTGAGCCAAATCCCAGCCCTGAGCCAACAGGTTAGGTGTCTTTATAAGAAAAGGAAGAGACTGGGAGCACTCTAGCTCGCTCCCTTGCTCTGTCTCTCTTTCCTTGTGTGTGCTAAGGCAAGGCACAGAGAGGAGGCTGCTGTCAAAAGGCAGGAAGAAGAGCCTCTCTGGAAACCAGCCCTGCTGGCACCTTGACCTTGGCCTTCCGGCCTCAGGAGTGGTAAAATAAATATCTGTTGTTAAAGCTCCCTAGTATGGGCTGTTTCATTGTGTCAATCTGAGCAGACTAAGTCCCTCCTGCACCCTAGAACCACACTCGGTGGGCTCTGCTCCTACCCTGTTGAGCTGTAAGCTGTGGGACGTCAGGGTGGTTTTTACTTCTCAGTTTCCTCACCTGTCATCTGGGAGGATAACAATAAGGCTTCTGCCAGTAAGCTGTTGCTCACCTAACAACTCACAGCATGTCGGTGGTGGAGACAACAAGCAGGTCTCATTGCTGCTGCATCTCCCCTCAGCTGGTGGGTCTGTTTCTGCTGTGTGCCGGCGTCTGCTGTCAGCTGCAGGGACAGTGGGCAGCCCTGCAGACTGGGGCTGGGTCCTCCCATGTATTTGGTGGCCAGCTGGAGACAAGTGTTCTGGGGTGGTCCTCAGCTGCAGGCACAGATGGCCAGGATCTGCGAGTCCCACTTCACCCCCACGTACTGAGCCAGGCTTCGCATCCTCCTTCCCAGGGCAGGGTGGGATTTCCAGGCAGCAGGTGGGAAGACAATGCTGCTTGAGGCCTCATCCTGGAACTGGCATTGCGTCACTTCCGCCACATTCTATTGGCCAGTCGAGAATCCCAGGCCAGTCCACATTCAAGGAGAGGCGAAACAGACTCCACCTCTGCTGCAGAGTCACACTGTAGAGGGCACTGATTTAGGGAGCCTGGGAGCTGGGGTCACAAGTGCAACCGCTGTCCTCACAGGTCATCTGGGGGATGAAATGGGGCCCATGGGGAGTGCTAAGACAAGCTACAGATTTGCAGGCTAGGCACTCATTACTGTGTCTGACACGCTGTTGTTGTCAGATGCCATGGAGTCAATGCTCCAGTCGGTGTCTGACTCATAGAGACTCTATGTACAGCAGGCAAAACAGTATTATCAGTGCATCTCTGCTATTCATAGGGTTTTCAATCGCTGATTGTTTTTTGGGAGTGGGTTGCCAGGCCCTTTGCCCAAGCCTACAGCACCTGGTGTTCCCAAGCAGTCTTCCATCCAAGGGCTAACCAGGCACAACCCTGCTTAGCTTCCAAGATCTGACGGAATCGGACACCACAGTGGTATGGCTGCGGGTGCCTGACACATAGGTCCTGGATAATATTGGCTCCTTTCTCTCCCAGCGGGTTGGTGTGGCTCTGCCATCCCTCACTTACTATGGCAGGGACAGTGCCCTCCGGTGGTCTTTACCAATGAGCCAGGAAGCCCTCAGGCTCTGACGGGAAGTCCATGGGTTATGAGTTAGTATCCAGTAGTTTTAAAGCCACAGCCTCTGCCTGCACCATTGACGGGAGATGCAGAGGTGCCCCCTCACCTGGGCACAGACACACACAGGCCCTGCCGACATCTCTATGCAGACAGACACAGACGAGGTGTTCCTACCACTTGGATGCACACAGGCACATGTGCACAAAGATGCCCTACATCCCACCCCAGGTGAACCCCACCACACACAGAGGCTGTGCCCCCAACCCCGTGCACCCCACATATGCCGAATACTCCCATGCTCACACAGGACACAGTCCACACACCCAGCGGACATCCACAGGTGACATTCCCATGTATGCACAGGCACACCTGTTCTCATGCACCTGGACACAGCTGGAACGGAAAACACCGCTTCGCTCCCACGCAGACCCAGGTAGGAGTCCCCACCAGGGCGCGCAGTCCCACTGCCTCGGCTCCTGACCTCCACCTGCGTTATGTCTCACCTGCGCCTTTTTGGCAAGGCGTCTTCAAAGGCGAGGAAAAGTGGGGGGCATGGAGGCAGGACAGATGTTCCCATCTGGTTCCAAGCGTGATAGGGCCTAGAAGCAGCAGAGCTGGTTGGCACAAGGGCCCATGGGGCGGGCCCAGGGGCCAGCACAGAGGCAATGCAGGAAGAGATGGCCCCCCGGGGGGTTTCCTGGACCCAAGCCAGTGCTCCCTCACGAGCATCCATGCCTGTCCTGCCCTCTGGGGTGATGCAGGAGCCCCAGACTAAGCTGGCAGATTGATGCTTCCCAGACCCAGCCACGCTTCCCATTCCGGTGTGCAGTAGTGGGTTGTGGAGGAGACAGCGATGGTGAAAATCTCCAACAGTTCCTGCATCCCAGAGGCTGTGTCACAGCTTCTCAGCGATCAGTGCCACCACTGCTGCAGCCCAGGGTGTAAATAGGAGGCAATGGGTTCAGAGGCTTGGCCTTCCTCCTCTAACGTGGCACTAGCCATGTGGGCAGCTGCAGGCTCTCCTGCAGGTAATGATGATGGTGTCGAGGGCTTTATTGCTTTTTTTTTTTTTTTTTTTTTTTTTTGCCTCTTTAGGGTGACGCTTCTGCAATCAACACCCAGGGAAGCAGCAGTCAAGAAATCAAAAGATACACTGCATTGGGAAACGCTGTTGCAAAAGACCTCTTTAACATGTTGCAAAGTAAAAATGTCACAGTGAAGACCCAGGTGCACCTGAATGACTCAGGCCATGGTATTTTCAGTTGCATTCTATGCTGTGAAAACTGGACAGTGAACAAGGGAGACAGGAGAAGAACTGATGCTTTTGAATTATGATGCTGGAGACAAATATTGAATACACCATGGATTGCCAAAAGAAGTAACAGATTTATCCTGGAAGAAGTGCAACCAGAGTGCTCCTTGGAAGCAAGGACGGCTAGACTATGTCTTACAAATTTTAGACATGTCAGGAGAGACCAATCCCTAGAGAAGGGTATCATGTTTGGGAGAGTGGCAGGTCAATGAAAAAAAGGATGACCCTCTAGTTGATAGATTGACACAGTGCCTGCAACTATGGGCTTAAACATAAAAAAGATGCTGTGCATGGCACAGTGTTGAGGACTCGTGTTATGTTGTACATAGGGTTGCTATGAGTCAGATCTGATTTGATAGCACCTAACAATGACGACAACAACAACAACAGAGTGACTGTCACAGAATCCAGCCCTCTGGGCTTGAGATGTGTGGGGAGCAGAGGGCAAGGTATTCCCAGGAGGCTGAGAGAGCCAAGTGTGGCCTGAAAACAGACTGGCCCTTTTGTGTTTGTGGGCCATCTGGTCTGCCCCCAGGAGCTGGGTCTAAACGCCACAGGGATCCATCTACCCCTGGGGGGATGGGGAGCACAGCTGGAGGCATCTCAGGCAGGTTGGCAAGATCACCTAACCTTGTCTCTGTGTTGTGTGTGCCCGAGGTGGAGGCCACAGTCTGTGAGCCAGCTCATGGGCATGCTTTGCTCCAGTGGCCAACTATTCCCAGCTACTCTCCGTGTTTGTAAATAAAACTTTATTGGAACACAGCCAGGCCCCCTTTATGCTGTCCTGTCTGTGGCTGTGTTGGAGCTGCAGCCATGGTTGAAGCCCTTACAACAGAGGCCTGCTGGTCCATGAAGCTGAAGGTCTTCACTAACTGGTCCTTTACAGGAAGTCTGCCCACCCCTGCCTCACTTATATTCTGAAGGGTAAGAACTTGAGCCCCAGAATGAGAAAGAGCTGGGATTGAACATGACTTCTGAGCGCCGGGACCTGAGCGCCGGGCTGGTCACTTAACCTCTCTGAGCCTCAGTTTTCCTATCTGCACCTACCCGACAGAGTTTTGCAAAGGATTTTGGTACATGATGGTGGTCAGTAATTGGCAGCATTTCTCCAGGGCTTTGCTTGAGACTCCCTTCAGTCAGTTTCCCCAGATGCCTGGTTACAAGTGTGTGTGTGTGTGTGTGTGTGTGTGTGTGTGTGTGTGTTAGAAGGGGTGGAAGAGTGATAAAAACGTAGATCTCTGATTCCTTATCCTACACCAGCCAGTCAGTCCTGCAGTGGGTTGGATGAGCTTCCTAAGGGCACCAAGGAGGTGGAGCCACAGGGGAGGTGGGTGTGGCTTAGGGTCCAGCGTCCATCTCTCCTTACCTGAGACTAAGGAATTTCCCCAGGGTGCACTAAAACCAGGGAAGTCCTGGGCAAACTGGGACGAGTTGGTCACCCTAATGTGGCTCCTTGAAATAGCTAGCCAGTCACCGGGCTAGGCAGGCCCAGGCCTGGACCTGGTTCCGCTCCATGGGAGGGCCGCTCCACAGCCCCTCAGAACCCTATTCTTCAAAATTCTGTGGATGGTGGGATGGAGTACTTCACAGTGTTTGCCTTGGGTGGACTAACCCCTCCCCCAACCCCCAAGCCTCCTACTACCTGTCTTGAAATGCGCAGACCTGTAGCCGAGCGCAGTGGCGCACGCCTATAATCCCAGCGACTGGCCGGGGTAAGAGAGGGCAGAGGAAAAAGGATTGCAAGTTTGAGACCAGAGGCAGTTTGCATAATTTAGCGAGACCCTGTCTCAGAAAGTAAAAAAAATGGGCAGGGGGCGCAGCTCAGTGGTCCAGCACTTGCAAAGCATGCAGGCACCAGGCCCTGGGTTCAACCCCCAGTACCAAAAAAAAAAAAAAAAAAAGAGAAAGAAAGAAAGAAAGAAATGCGAGGACCACCACCATTTCGGGGTCTTATGATTCTCGTGCCCCAATCACAATGACTCTCAGGAAAGAACGTTCTATTGGTTATCAACTCCTTAGAACTCATTTCAGTAAGAGAGCTGCCTCCCCACAGGGTCTTCTTATTCAAAGCTTCCTTGTTTTTTGGGGGTTGGGAGTGGGTTGCTGGGGCTGGAACCTAGGGCCTTGCACATGCTAGGCAAGCACTCTACCATTGAGAGACACCCCCAGCCTCCGAAGCATCCTTTTAGAGAGGATGGAATGGCTTTCCCTACACAGGCAGGCATTTGCATAGTGCCATGGCACCCCAGGAAGGAGGGCCGGACATGCCGGGCAGCGCCTAT
Organism: Pedetes capensis; assembly: GCA_007922755.1. Taxonomy (NCBI): domain Eukaryota; kingdom Metazoa; phylum Chordata; class Mammalia; order Rodentia; family Pedetidae; genus Pedetes; species Pedetes capensis. The sequence goes on from VMDO01013287.1 coordinate 54,998, forward strand.
TCTGAGAAGCCAGTCCACAATTCCTGGGAGAAAGCTAGCCGGTGTCCTCTCCACCCAAGGGAACCCTGGCCCCTAAGGCCACCCTGTCCAGGCTTTGTCTCCTCGTGACTCCCCCTGAGAATGGAGAAATCTTAGCTTTTGAGCCAGGAATATTGTTTTGAAAAAATGAAACGCCCAGAGAGTCCCCATAGTCCCCAAACCTCATTTTAAAGGGATTACAGCAGCTGGCTTGTAAATCCTGTTTCTTATGGTGGGGGGCTTAGAGAGGGGCTCAGGAAGAGACTAGGGTTGGGGAGAGAAGGAGGTCACTTCATTTCCTGGAGAGGAAAGCCAGGCTCTCCTCTGCGATGCCTGGGACCAGGCTCCCTGACCCCTGGGGGTGGGGGACAGAGGGGGCAGGGACGGGTTCTGGGCTTGGCGTCTGGTGGCCAGGGACCTAGGCCCAGTTCTGCCACCATTTCTGGGGCTGCTCCTCTGTGCCTTCATCTCCTGAAAGACAGATTAAAGATAAAACAGAGTTGCTCTGCTGCCTTCTTTTTCTGCCCCCACCCCAAATAGGGGACCCTCCCTGTGGGCTCCCCATATGCCATGTGAGGCCGGAGAAGTGGGTGAAAGGGGAACAGGGCAGAAAGCTCTTCCTAGGGGAGGTGCAGAGCTTTCTGGGGACAGCTGCGTATCTGAGAGATTTTGAAAAGTTAAATTGTAGAAAGTAAAGCCTTTAGTTTTGGAGAGAAGCGGGAGTGGAGTTGGGGAAAGGATTGGACCCACTGGGATGTGGAACTAGGGGAGGGGCAGGAGGGGATAAAGGCTGGGATGGTTAATCTTTTTATTATTAGTAGTAGTAGTAGTAATTTTTTTTTCTGTACTAGGAGTTGAACCCAGGGCCTTGCGCTTGCATGCTTTACAAGTGCTAGACCACTGAGCTGCGTCCCCAGCCATCTTTTTTTTTTTTTTTTTACTTTTTGAGACAGGGTCTCACTAAGTTACGCAGGCTGCCTCTGGTCTCAAACTTGTGATCCTCCTGCCTCTGCCTCCCAAGCGGCTGGGATTACAGGTGTGGGCCACCGTGCCCGGCTCTATTATTAGTAATTTTTAATGCATACCTTAATGGGTCTCATTATGACATTTCCATACATGTATTTCATTGTACATTGCTCACGTTAGCTTCCCCCTTACCCTCTCATGACCCTCCTCCCCATCCCTTCCTTCCCCAACAATGGTCTTCTTTCTACTTGCATGTCATATATATATATATATATATATATATGTATATATATATATATATATATATCTCCATGCCTGCAGCAGTAGCCCTGTGGCATCAGATCCCGTCAGATCTTGGAAGCTAAGCAGGGTCAGACCTGGTTAGTACCTGGATGGGAGACCACCTGGGAACACCAGAAGCTGTAAGCTTGGGAGAAGGACCTGGCAACCCCCTCCCAAAAATCAATCTGCCATTGAAAACCCTATGAACAGCAGAGAAGCACTGAAAATAGTGTTTCCCCTGTTGTACAGACGGTCACTATGAGTCGGATACCGACTTGATGGCACCTAACAACAAACAACATATATAGCCATAAGGGCAACACACGTGATATATTTTTTCTCCCATTGTCCTTTCTTCTTGCCCCCTCTCCCTTTTCTTCAGCTCACTCTTTCCCTACTTAAGTCCTGTCTGTTTTCATGATCTATATGTTTTAATAATGAACATATATTGAAGTCTAAATCCACAAAGGAGAGAAAACATCTGGCTTAATTCGCTTAAAATGACGATCTCTAGTTCCATTCATTTTCCAGTGAATGCCATAGTTTTGTTGTTCTTTATGGCTGAATAAAACTCCATGGTGTATATATACCACAATTTCCTTATCCACTCATCTGTCGATGGACACCTAGGTTGACTCCATATCTTGGCTATTGTAAATAATGCCACAATAAACTTGAATGAGCAGGTGTCTCTGTGGTACATTGACTTATATTTCTTTGGATATATACCTAGGAGTGGGATAGCCAGCTCATATGGTAGCTCTATTGTTAGTTCTTTGAGAAACCTCCATACTGATTTCCATAGTGGTTGTAGCAATCCACTTTCCCATTAGCAGTGTCTAGGGTTCTTTTCTCCCGCATCCTCGCCAGCATTTGTTGATGTTTGTTTTGTTGATGGCAGCCATTCTGACTGGAGTGAGATGGTATCTCAGTGTAGTTTTGGTTTGCATTTCCCTGATGGCTAAGGATGTTGAACATTTTTTTCATATGATTGTTGGCCATTTGTATTTCTTCTTTTGAGAAGTCTCTGTTCAATTCTTTGACCCATTGTTTGATTGGATACTTTGTGTTTTGGGTGTTTAATTGTTTGAGCTCTTTATATATGCTAGATATTAATCTCCTGTCTGATGTATAACTGGCAAAGATTTTCTCCCATTCTGTAGGTTGTCCCTTCACTCTGATAATTGTGTCCTTTGGGGTGCAAAAGCTTTTTAATTTCATGGAGTCCCGTTTGTCAGTTCTTGCTGTTGTTTCCTGTGCTTTTGGGGTCCTATTCAGGGAGTCCTTGCCAATGCCTACGTTTTGAAGTTTTTCCCCTATGTTTTCCTCCAGCAGTTTCAAAATTTAAGGTTTCACATTAAGGTCTTTGATCCACTTTGAACTGAGTTTTTGAACAAAATGAGAGAGAGGCATCTAATTTCAATATTCTGCATGAGGAAATCCAGTTCTCCCAGCGCCATTTGTTGAAAAGGGTGTCTTTTCTCCAACTTATATTTTGGCACCTTTGTCAAATATCAGGTGGCTGTAGCTATGTGGGTTTATTTCTGGATCTTCTGTTCTGTTCCATTGGTCTACATGTCTGTTTTTGTGCCAGTACTGTGCAGTTTTTGTTACTATAGCTTCGTAGCATAATTTGAAATCAGGAATTGTGATGTCCCCTGCATTGTTCTTTCTGCTCAGGATTGCTTTAGCGATTCAGAGTCTTTTGTGTTTACAAATGAATTTTTGAATTGTTTTCTCTATGTCTGGGAAGAATGTCATTGTGATTTTGGTGGGGATCGCATTAAATCTATATGTTGCTTTTGGTAATATAGCCATTTTCATATTAATTCTTCCAATCCATGGGCATAGGAGATCTTTCCACCTTCTAGTGTTTTCTTCCATCTTTCTTTAGTGTTTTAAAGTTTTTATTGTAGAGGTCTTTCACCTCCTTGCTTAAGTTTATTCCCAGGTATCTTATTTGTTTTGAAGCTATTGCGAATGGGATTATTTTCCTGGTTTCTTTCTCTGCCTGGTCATTATGGGTATAAAGAAAAGCTACTGATTTTT
>VMDO01013288.1:0-58815 GCA_007922755.1 Pedetes capensis
CAGGAAAAAAAAAAAAAAAAAAAAAAAAAAAGAATGCATGGATGCTGGAGCCAGATTTCCTAGGTTCAAATCCCAGCTCTGCCACTCACCAATTTACCAGTTATGTGACTTTGGGCATATTACATAATCTCACTGGGCTTCTGTCTTTTCAAAACAAGGATGAGTACTGCTACAGACAATGTCTGTGCCTTTTCACCCATCCGTGTTGAAATCAAATGCCTAGTGTGTTGGTATGAGGAGGTGGGCTTTTGATTAAATCATGAGGGTGGTGCCCTCATGAATGGAAGTAGTGCCCATATAAGAGAAGTCCCAAGGTCTTTTGCCCCTAACATTATGTGAGGTGACAGTGAGACATTGTAGCTTGGATATAAATGTTCCCCAAAGGTCCTATGTTTGAACATTGAGTCCCCCACTGGAGGTAGTTTGTGGGGCCCAGTGAAACTTTGGGAGGTGGGATTCTAGCTTTGTGAAGCAGCTCCCTTGGGGCAGGCCTTTGAGGATTTTAACCCAGAGCCCTATTTCTGGTTGCTCTCTGCTTCTTGATCACCAAGGTATGAGGTTCTGTGCCACAGTCCCACCATGGCTGCTCTGCTGCCCCTGCAGCCATCATGGATTGATTTTCTGTGAGCTGCCAATAAATACCATATTTTCTTTCATAGGTTTGGTTCAGTCGGTTTCTCTGTCATGGCAACGGACCACCTGAGTAATAGAGTGTCTCATCTGAAGATTTAACTGGGAAGGACCCAACTCCAAGTTCCTGGAGCTGCTGACACCATTCAGGCCCTTGCAGACTGCCAGACTAAGAGTTTTTGGTTTCTCGTTGGCCTCTCATCTAGAGGCCACTCTCAGTCCTTGCCACCCGACCCTTTCCTCCATGGGGCAGCTCATACAATATGGCAGCTTGCTTCTTCAAAGCCAGCAAGAGAATTTCTCAGCAAGGGAGAGGTTGCAATCGTATATAATTATAGGAGTGACATCTTACTGCATTTGCTGTATTCCGTTGGTTAGAAGTCAGAGGTCTAGCTCACACTCAAGGGGAGAGGATTACACAGGCTGTAAACACGCAGAGGACAGCAGGTGGCTCCTTTAACAGCCCACACGCCATATCCCCAGTGTATCCAAATCCTCCCATGTGCAGAGTGGATGAGGTCTCACCTACCCCCAAACTCAATGCCCACCTCCTACCATCCACTTTAGCTAACCCCACCCCCACCAATGTGTAAGCTCCAATCAAGGGTACAATTGAAGAGGTACCAGATTTGGTATTGGGAGCTTTTCTGGGGACCCTGGTCCTCTACTGACAGTTTTTTCCAGCTGGGATTCCACTTGATGATGGAGAGCACCAAACTGTTCCTTGCGCCACCAGGCTCCTCTCAGGTTAGATTGCTGATGGCAGTTTCCTCATCAGCTGCCCCTGCCTCCTGGTCACCGGGTAATGGTCTGTTACCTGACTCTAGCGTAAGGCAACTAAGGACAATCCATCCGACGAGCACCTGCTAATGCTATATACGTCTCACCTGAGTGAGGCCTGGGTTAAGGAAGGAGCCTATGGTCACACCACTAATGAGGGGACAGCCTAGATCCAAAGTCTGCCTCCAGAATCCAAGCACTGACCTCCAGCAGAATATATTTCTTCCCCTCCCCCCTCCCCGAGTCAGGGTCTCCTATGTGGCAGGCTGGCCTGGATCCTCCTGTCTCCTCCTCCCCAGTACTGGGATGACAGTTGTGTGCCGCCACATCCAGAAGAAGGTGCTTCTAATCACGGGTTTCTTCTAGGTCTAGGCTTTCTCATTTCCAGCCTCGACACACTTAGAAGCAACTTCCTCAGATGGGTGGTAAAGTGCTGTGAAATAGACATAAAAAAAGCCCTTACTCCTGAGGGCCCTTTGATGCAATCCTCCCATCCTTATTCACTGGGCAAGATTTTTCTTCCTTTATGCTCTTTATTAGTCATTGTGGCCATCTCCATATCCCACAATGAAAACTGTCTCTTTCTCAGAGTCCTCAGGCACGAGAAGCATGGTCTTTTTTCTTTTGTCTGGCCCCTGCATATGTGCGTGCCCCTCCAACTTGGGGACATGTTTCCATAGCAGGTCTGGGGGCAGACAGGAGCCAGACTCTCTAGCTGTGTTCACCAAGGTGCCAGGATAGAATCAGCCTCCAGCAATGACTCAAAGTGCCACTTCCATCTTGTCTCAAGATGGTAAAAAGACTCTTCAAGACACGTAGGAGAGGCGTTACTGGTGGCCTGACGGCAACAGGGTCAAGTTTTCCCACTTTGGCCAATCTGCCACCTTGGGCCCGGACACCCAGTCAGTAGTGAGGGAAGTGGCCGAGCATATGGTGGCATCCTGGAGGGCTGGCTGAGAGCTGTGCTGCCGAAAACATGTTCATCTGACATACAATGACACATGTAAAAACATTTATTCATCTTAAAAGTCTGGTCCCACAGAAAGGTCAACACTTTTTTCAGTTCACGGTCTTGACCCTTCAAAAAAGAAATCTTTCAACGGAGAGGTAAGATTAACTCAATAAAGAAATCACAGAGGTACGCTCAAGATAAAAAAAACCGATTTCTTCTAAACCGGTAATCCAGGCTGCCCTGGACTTCCAGTTCACAGAGATTCTTCTGTCTGCCACTCACAGTCCCTGAAGGAGGAAAGAAAGCAAGAGGCTATCTGCAGATAAGGCACTTCAAAAGCCACCAGAGAGAACGCAAGTCTGTCAGGAGCTGCGCTGTGAACCGTGAGCCTGGAGGGCTGCTGGTGGGCTCCCAGCGCCTGCCCCAGCCTGCACTGTGTCCCTGGCTGGAAGGTGGAAACCAGGCAAGTGGGCAGAGAGACAAGGACACTACCTGGAGCTCAGGGCAGCTATGGGCATTGAGCAATGCCCTCAGAGGCCCTCACCCGCACACAGTTGGCTCCCTTTGCAAGGACATGTTAGTGTGGGTCAGCACAGTAGCAAAGAAAAATTTAGAAGTTTTAAAAAGCTGCTTAATCCTTCCAGTGTTCCCCCTTGATGGCCCGTTCAAGCTGCAGCCAAAAGATTCACTGGAAATCAGGAAGGAATCCTCCCTCTGGAAGGCACCTGGCAGAGGGGGGCCACCAATAGGAGTGCAGAAAGCCCCTGACCAATAGGGATCCCAGCAGTGACCCTGTGTCACCTGCTAGGACCAAGAAGCACTGATCTGAACCCAGGCCGCAAACTCAACCCAGTCTGTGCTTTGGGGGGCTTGTGTTTAATACGGGTCACTGGAAAGGAGGAAGGCGAGTCTCAGAGTCCCTGACATCAAGAGGACAGATGGGGTAGGGATCTGGGCGTGTCTTCTCTATTCTGGCTGCACATTGGAACCAAGAAAACAGCGTCCCATGGTGCCATAAGCTGGCAAGAGAGGTGGGTGAGGAGAGGAGAGTGATGCTCCAGGGGCTGGCCGGGGAGGGCTTCACTTCCTGCCCTGGGCCCAGGTGTGGCGGCTCCTTCCCAGAAGTCATGTGAGGAAAGGGTTGTGTGCATCAGAACTGGACCCAGCCTGTGCCCGGCTGAGTGTGGCTGGAAGGTGACCTGTCAGGGGAAGATGGGGAGGGTGGCAGAGCTCAGCCGTTTGAGAGCAGATGGAGTCAACTTTGCTCTGGGCAAAAAGCATGCTCCGCAGTCAGTCCTGAAATGGTCTAGAGTAGGATCAGCACAGGTTGGCCCAGGGACCCAGTGTGGCTCTCTGTGTTGTTAGCTAATGTAAACTTCACTTATAAAAGACTCTTAATGGGTATACCATGCCTGCAGGTTTTGGTAAACAGTTTTGCTGGTACACACCCATGTCCGCTCCTGTCTATCCTCTCTGTGGCTGCTTTCCTGCTGCAACAGCAGGTCCAAGCAGGTAGAACAGAGACCATATATATAGCCCAATAGTCTATGCTAGGAGTCCCCAGCTGGGACCCAACTCCTGGGCCCCTGGTGCTGGGTCTGTGACCTATTAGGAACCAGGCTGCACACCAGGAGGTGAACAAGCAAAGCTTCTTCTATGTTTATGGCTGCTCCCCACTGCTCACATTATTGCTTGAGCACCATCTCCTGTCAGATCAGTGGTCTGTGGAAAAACTGTCTTTCATAAAACCAGTCCCTGGTGCCCAAAAGGTTGGGGACTGCTTGCCTAAACCATCTGCGGTCTGATCTTTTATAGAAAACCTGTGCTGATCCTTGTCCTGGAACCTGTCTCCATGCCTAATAGGAATTCAGCATCTTTCCTCCCTGACCCCAAGGGAAAGCTTGAACTCATGGAGTTAGAGGCGGTTAGACACCTTGCCCCAGCAGTCCCATGACGATGGGCCAGGCCTTGAACCTGGGTCTTGACTCTCAGCCCAGTGGTTCTAGGGTAGTAGGGGACAAAGGAGTGAGAAGAGAGAGGTAATGGGGAAAGGCCAAAGCACTTGATGAGGTGCAGCCAGTTCAGAGGACTACACGGATCTGCAAAAGGGGGCCTCAGGCAGTGTGGAACAGCAATAAGCCTCCACAGAGAGGCACAGAGGGCAAAATGCCACCCAAAGCAGGTGCCCTGGGGCTCCAACCTCTGGCTGTCCTGAAAATATCCAACCAGAGCTGATGTTTCCCAGCCCCAGAGGCAGGTACGGGCAGCAACCCCAGTCTCGGAAAAACAGCCTGGCCCCAGCCCACCACAGAACACAGCCCTCCTCACCCTGTAGATTTGGTGAAGTCTCCCCAGATGTCAGCAGTGGCAGCAGTGGCAGGCTTGGGCTGTGGCCAGGACACGGCTGCACCTCCTATTGATGTTCCCAAGTCTAGTGGGTAGGGAGAAAAGAGGAGACGGGGGGTCAGAGACTTCTTTCTGGTTGTCTTATGACCAATTATGAGACCTGGTGGTTAGTCTCATGATTCAAGGTGGCTACGACACAGGGAGACATATTTTGTGACAACAGAACACCCAGAGAGTTGCCACATTTCTAAAATCTTCTCCTGAGCCCTTGAGAGCCTCTGGAGAAAAACCAGAACCACACACAAGGTAGAGGGAGGGCTGTCGCCTGCAGTCTATCACTCATACCTGAGGCTGCGTACAGTCATATGTGCTGCCCTGGCTGCTTTTGTTTTTTATTAGGTTTTGTTTTTTTGAGACAGAGTCTTGCTATGTAGCCCAGGCTGGCCTTGAACTTGCAATTCTCTGGCCTTGGCCTCCCAAGTACTGGGATTAAAGGCATGTGCTACTACGCTCAGCATATTTAGCCCAGTGGGTAGAGCGCTGCGCTGCAGTCTCTGAGGTCCCGAGTTCAATTCCCAGCACCGCAAAAGTGGGAGAAGGGCCTGGCAATCCACTCCCAAGACAATCCCGAAACAGTCAGCCATTGAAAACCCCATGAGGGTCGCTATGAGTCGGATACCGACTCGATGGCACCTAACAACAACAACAACAATCCTGGCAGCCTTGAATGGAGAAGGCCTCCCAAACTGCAAGATGACCTTACATCAAGCCTGCTGTCATGTCTGGGTCAACAAATTGAGAACTTCATGTGCCAGATCCCAAGCCCTCAGCTGATCAGGGTGAGCAGAGCCTTCCAGAAGAGTCAACATAGGACCTGGGCCCCATGCGTGTCTCCTCACTGAGGGGAAGGCATGATGGGCCTCGTTGCCTGCTTCTGGGCCTTTCTGGCACCTCCCCCATGCTGCCAACTGTCCCTTTTGGGGGGCCTGTCCCTGCCATTCTCTGCCTGCCTGCTATCTTGCCATTTCTAATTCGCTCTGGGCTGAGAGACTAGTGTAATTTTACAATGTGCCATGTGCTTAAGGTGTATTATCTCATTTGAACTGCAACACGTCCCCTAGGGGAATACAGGTCAGGACTAGCTGTGTGACTTTATGCAGGTCACCTAAATTTCAGTTTTCTTATCTTTAAATGAGGACAGGAATGGTGACTACTTCATAGGGATAGTGTGAGGACTGAGTTTAAAATATCTGGAATGCAGCCAGGTGTGGTGACGCCCGACTGTAATCCCAGCAACTTGGGAGGCAGAGGCAGGAGGATTGCAAGTTCAAGACGTGAGGCAGTTTTCATAATTTAGGAAGACATTGTCTCAAAAAGTAAAAAAGTGGGCTGAGGGTGCAGCTTGATGGTCAGGCACTTGCAAAGCATGCAGGCACAAGGCCTTGGGTTCAACCCTCAGTACCACAAAAAAAAAAAAAAAAAAAAAAAATCTGGAATGCTTGGAACAGGCCCAGAACATAGTGGCAATAATAATAATAATAATAAAATAAAGGACGGATGCCATGGCACACATATTTAATCCCAGCAACTTGAGAGGCAGAGGCAGGAGGATTGCAAGTTTGAGGACAGAGGTAGCCTGTATACTTAACCCTGTCTCAAAAACACCAAGTAAAAAATGGCCTGGGGGTACAGCTCAGTGGTTAATCGCTTGCAAAAAGCATAGAGGCCCTGGGTTCAACTCCCCAGTACTGCAAGAAAAAAAAAGAGAGAGAGAGAGCGCATGAGCTAACATTCAGTAAGTGCTTATAATGTTCTAGATGTTGCTCCAAGTGCTACACATGAATTAGCTCATTTGATCCTCACAAGAAACCTACACTGTACGCATGATTACTACTCTATCCTACAGCTGAGAAAACCGAGGTGCAGAGGAATAGAGAATTTTCTGATGATCTCACAAACGGTAAGCTAGAACCTGAACTGAGCCCGTGTGCTCTGGTATTAAGTGCATTTTCAATTTATAATCACTTTCACTTACAAAGGGTCCATCAGGATGTAACTCCAGCCATCCGAGGTCAAGAAACATTTGTGCTTGCAGTATCTCCAGGGCCTAATACTGTGTATGGCATGTAACAGGGGCTCCCTATGATCTGCTAAAAATTCACCAGCAAGGGAAGGCCTGAGGAAGTAGCTCTCAGCCCTGACCACACACAAATAAGAATGTAAATAAGCATCCAGGCTGACAGACCTGTCCCACCTCTGACACCCTAGTGCACAGAGGGGCTGGGGGCAGGGACAGCCGTCTGCAACTCCTGCAGTTCTTTGGCTGGGGAACCTCCCACAGGACTGAGGTTGGAAGCCCAAACTCTTCAGATAGAGGAGCCCATTATCAGGGACTCAAAGACACTTGGATGCTGCCCTCAAGAACTGGGTGGGAGCTTGGTGGAAATGGCAGGCTTGGGACAATCCTCCAGCCTGGGGAAGTCCAGGAGCATCACACTGAGTGGGCCAGCAGGGGTGCCTCTCAGCTTCCCAGGACCCAATAGTACACAAGGAGCCCACTCCAAACTGGACCTTATGCCACATGTACCTCCCTAAGTACAGCAGGTATCTAAAAGTCAGCCTCTGCACACTCTTCTCTGCCTGGAACGCCAACACTGCTGCTCCAATCTCCTTCCTTTGCTGTCCAGCTCAACACTCCTCCTCCAGGAAGCCTCCCTGGTGGGTGGGCTCATGTCTAGGCCCGATACAATTGGTCTTTGAGTCTGTGACTCACCTCTCCCACTAGAAGTAGAGATGCGTGTGCATCACCCACTCACTCAACAAACACCTGCTGAGGACCAGGCACCTGCATGCTCAGGGGAGGGTGTCGGAGAAACACAGGGACCCCCGCAGTGTATGCAGGACCCATTTTGTGGTTCCCCGCCTTCCAGTCTGACACATCCAGTGACAAATCAGTGAGTGTAAAGGAGGGAAAGTCACAGGATCCCTGCCAGGGGAAGAGGAACCCAGGGGCACATGCAGAGGTTGCTTAACATTTACCTGAGCCAGGAGCCATGGCTGGCTGGACAAGCGTGCCCCGCATAGACGGCTGCTCTCCAGGGGGTGGGATGAGGGTAGAGGTTTTACCCCCTGGGGGAGGGGGAAGCAGGCTCAGCCCTCCTGTGCTGACGGGCCGGGCTCGAGGAGTCCCTGCTGCTCCTTCCTTCTTCTTTATGTTCTAAAGAAAGGAAAGGAATCCAAATCAGTCGATTCTGCTAAAGTCCCAGTGCATCAGAAAACCTTGCGAGGGCCCAGGAGACTCTAAGCCTCCCAGTATCTGTGTAGACAAAAGATGGCCTAGGTAGCACCTTCACCATCATGAGCTGCATTCAATGGATTGAAATTCTGACTCTACCACTGACATGGTTAATTCTGAAAGCCAGCATCTGATTTCATTCCTCGTCAGGGAAAAATGCACATCAAAGCTACAAGGATACACCATTCCCCATCCACCAGAATGGCTTAAGCACTGACTTTCAGGTACCGACAAGGACACAGAGCAACCAGAACATTCATGCAAGGCTGGTGCGAGTGCTGATCGATAAAGCCACTCTGAAATATTCCTTGAAAGAATCTACAAGGCTCAACATAAAAACTAATGGCCCTGCAGTTCTACTCCTAGATACAGACCCAACAGCAACGCATGCTTGTGTGCACCAAAAGACATGAACTTGAACTGTACTATCTGTACTACAAACTGGAGACTGCCCAAGTGTCCACTCTGGTGTAACAGAGAAACTGAGTGCATTCTCACAATGGCGTATAGTACAATGGTGAGAACGACACCCACAGGCAACAACATGGGTAAGTCTCACAAGTGTTACACTGAGTAACAGGAAAAGTCAGACACAAAACAGACTAAGTGTCTGCCTCGATTCATGAAAACTCAGAATACATACTATCTGGGGTATCCAATGTGGGGGTGGGAGTCACTAGAAGGGAACAGGAGGGAGGCTTCCACAATGCTGACAGTCCTCTGCTTCTTGATCTGGCAAGTTCTATGCTTTGAAGTTCATTTATGTGGGTACTTTTCTGTGTTCCTATTACACCTCAATGAAAGAACTGAGCACCAAGCATGAGCCAGAAGGCAGCTCGAGTCACAGAGATGAAGACTGCGCAGTTCCCTACTGGTGAGAATAGTGGCTGCTTAGTCAAATGGGAGTCCAGTACTGAACTGAAAAGGCCTCAAGCAGGCATGGTGGCATATGCCTGTGATCCCAGTGACTCAGAAGGCAGAGACAGGAGGATTGCAGGTTTGAGGCCAGAGGCACCTGCATAATGTAACAAGACCTTGTCTCAAGATAAAAAAATAAATAAAAAAGCAGAACACTTGCAAAGTATGCATGAGGCCCCGAGTTCAACCCCCCAACACTGGGAAAAAAAAAAAAAAAAAAAAGAAAAGAAAAGAAAAAGAAAAAAAGAAAAAAGAAATAAAGGAAAAGAAAAGAAAAGGAAAGGCCTCAAAGCCTTCAGTATACATCTGGCCATGCCAGTTCCTTCTAGTTCTATGACCCTGCTCAGGTCCCTTTACCTCGCTGAGCCTCAATATTCCTGTCTTTTAGAAAGGGGAAGGATGTTAAATTTGTGTGAGAAATGCCTAAAAACACTACCTGGCCCAATGCTGATGCTCATTAAATGTTAGTGTCCTCCAAGCAAGAGAAAGAATCACATCCCAACCAGTCCAGGGGATTGGATTTGTATTTTCTCTTAAGGGCCAGTTGGCCAACTTCAAGGTCCCAAATCATCACCAGCATGAAGCAGAAAAGAGGAGAAAGAGATGGTAAGTAAAGAGGAAAAGCATTATTTTAGGGTTACAAACTTTCTTCGAAAAACAAAACCATTTATTCCTTATTTCCCCAAAATGGTAACTCCAACTCCATCTCTGCAGCCAGATAAAGGCCAAGTCAGGCAACCCAGTCCACCCCAACCGGTTCCTAGGCAACAGAAGCTAATGGTGGGGAAGGCAGCGGGGAGCAGATGCAGAGCCGCTCAGAACAAAGACACAGGGTGCCTGGACACCACCACCACCAGAAGCCTCCCTTGACTCCCAGTGCCCTCCTCAACACTATCCCACCCAGAACACTCCCAGAACTCCCTCACTCGTGGCATGAGGCGAAGACAGTTTGAGGTACGCCCACTGGCCCTGTAAACCCACTCCAACAGGCAGGGCAGAAACGCCAGCTCCGGCAGCAAGTGGCTGAGGCTCTGGGCTCTGCGCATGCTGTTCCCTCTGCTTGAACCTCCTCTGGTCCTTCATTCCTCGCCTGCAGGTCGCTCCTTCCAGGAAGCCTTCCTCAGGTCCCCCTGAGTTATGGGCTGTATCTCCTTCCTCCAGAAGACCCTAGCACCAGGGCATCCCTTGGTTGCAGAATCTCCCCTGCCACATTACAATCACATCTGCACTTGCTCAGCTCCCAGCTCCGTGAAAGCAAAGGGCTCTGCCCACCCCGCTGTAAACCTGACACAAGGCAGCTGCTCAGTAACCGCAGCTGCACTGGGGGGACTGAAATGTGAGAAGAGAGAGGGGCTCGGGGCTGGCGGACACAGCATCTGTGCCCATGGCCAACACAGTCAACAGAGGGTGGACTCACTGCGATATTGAGCTTGATGGTCTGGCCCTCTTTGAAGCCCAGGTCCAATTTGGGGCCTTCGTCTGGGTTCTGGGCTTGTTTTGCAAACTCACACTGCTGTTTCACCCACCTGGGGAGGACCGGGAAGAACAGGTGAGGCAGGAGAGGCAGCTGCCCTGCGTTTATTCACACTCCCTTCAGTCGAGGCTGAGGTCTGGGCTGAGGCTGGCTTGGGTGTCGAGAACTCAGACCCCAGCTCTGTCATTTTGGCAGCTGCATGCGCTCAGCCTCCTCATCAGCCTGCTGGCTGCAATTCTGAGCTCTTAAAGATGCTATGAGAATTTGGTGACATCACTTACACACAAGGTCCTAGCACTGGTCTCCAAGATGTGTGAGAACCCACCCTGTCCTCTCTGGCACTGGTATGGTCCCTGCACCCCTGACCACCTGGACACTCACACGTGGTGAGACAAGACAGATCCCCTGAAGGAAAGGGCAATACAAAGTTCCCCCACCCTGCACATGGTGCCATCTAGCAGCTACCTGGGACAGGGCTACCAGGGCAAGGGAGAGTCAGAGGTGCCTACACAAGTGGCTGTGCACTGACTGCCGTTTTGGCAATACTAGGGGTTGAACCCAGGGCCTTGCGCTTGCATGCTCCTCTGCAAATGCTGGACCACTGAGCTGCACTCTCAGCCCATTTTTTTTTTTTTAACTTTTTGAGACAGGGTCTTGCTAAGTTACGCACACTGCCTCTGGTCTCGAACTGGCGATCCTCCTGCCTCTGCCTCCTGCCGCTGGGATTATAGGCGTGAGCCACCGTGCCCGGCTCAAGGAGCATCTTTTCAGAAAGGACACCAGGACATCTGCTGGGTGGCCTGGGAATCTAGGCACTACTTATGTCATCACTGAAGGGCAGGCCCGCGGGGGCCCAAAGGCTCCTGACTAGGACTATAGTTAACTGCTCAGGAGCAGGTGAAGAAAAGATGTGACACCCCAAAGGCTGGGCCAGCGGACTGCGACGGCACAGACAGCCCTGGGAAAGGAGACCTCACAGCAGAGGAGGGCCCTGGCAGAGCACGAGGTGAAGGCAGCCTGCCCAGAAGGACCTCTGAGCTTTCCCAAGGCTCTGCTCGCAGACAAACCACAGGCACTTGGGTGTCCTAACCTGGGAGGGCTCTGCTCAGGGAAAGCAGGGAGAGAATGAATCTCCCAGAAGCACTCACTTGAAATGGTCCTGTAATGCCACATTGAAGTCGAAGGCATCGCCTCGGTCCCCGAAGCCAATCCCGATAAATGCCCGTCGCCCTGGGGGACAACAAATGATCAATACCACTTTCCCAGAGTCAGAGAACACCGTTCTCAAGAGGGGCCACCCAGACCCATGCGTACCGTTTCCATCTTCAATGCGGATGACAAAGTACCTGCTGGAATCGGTGACACTCTCCACAGCCATGCCGGGAAACTGATCCACTGGTGCCTGTGCAAAGAGCTCCCCTGGAAGCACAAGTTGGGGTGAGCCTCGAGCCCCTCCTGGCCTGGTATTTCTATTGCAAGGTATCTCAGGGAAATTGGGGCAGATGGGCAAACCTGACTCTGGGATCCCAATCTGATTTATTCTTGTTAAAGAGAAGATGCTAGAATGTAACTAAGGGAAGGTCTGAGTCAGAACTCAAACCTCTTGGCACAGAGGTCAAATACAGCCCACGGGTTTATATATATATATATATATATATGTATATATATATATATACAAATATATATATATGTATATATATATATACAAAATATATATATATATTTGTGTGTGTGTGTGTGTGTGTGTGTGTGTGTGGTACTGGGGGTTGAACCCAGGGCCTCGCGCCTGCACACTCTGCAAGTGCTGGACCACTGAGCTGCACCCTCAGTCCATTTTTTCACTTTTTGAGACAGGGTCTTGCTAAATTACACAGACTGCCTCTGGTCTGGAACTTGCGATCCTCCTGCCTCCGCCTCCTGAGCCGCTGGGATTACAGGCATGCGCCACCTCGCCCGGCTGGGTTTCAATATTTTTTTTACCTGCCAAACATGTCAGAGTCATACTACATGTAAAATAATCCAGATTTCTGGCCGCTCTATAAATTACCAGCTCTACCCAGGCTGGGCCTCCATTCCCACACGAGAATGCTGAGCTGCGGTGGCCACTCATCCATCCATGAGCTTTATCCATTTATGTGACCTGCCAGAAGCCTGAGGGCCCCGATGCAGGTGAGCCCTGGTACAGGTATATCACACCTTCAGAAAGGCCTAGAGCCTGAGGCAGGGCTGCAAGAGGATGTGAGGGAGCCCCATGGAAAAGAGGGAGGTGGTTTTGGACCCACAGAAGATTCTAAAGCAGCCTGACTCCCTTCAGTCTAGGAGACGAGGCAAAAGAGTGACTGGTTTTAAAAGGTTCCCTCTCCATAATGGCAGTAGGGCACACAGAGATGGGACACGTGTGACTGCTGCCACGTGCACAAGGGTGGAGCTCCAGTGCAGCTTTAGATCTTTGACCACATTTAGTCTATTTGGGTTAATTTTTGTTTTGTTTTGAGACATGATCTCACTGTGCAGCCCAGGCTTGCCTTGAACTCATGATCCTCCAGCCTCAACTCCTTGAGTGCTGAGATTCCAGGCATACAATACCATGTCTGGCTGAACCAAACATCTTTGACCGAGAACTGCGGTTTAGAGGTAGCTGTGTGATCAGGGCCAAACTAAATCAAAACCAATGGCCCTGGAGTCCACAGCTTCCTGTCAACTTAGCCACCTCCAATTTGGTACCTCAGGGCCCAGACCCACCAGATGCCTTTAGCCTGGAGCAATGGTTCCCCACTAGGGGTGATTTTGCTCCCCTTCCTCACAGGAACATCCAGCAAAGTCTACAGACACTTTTGTTGTCACGGTTTGGGAGGTGTTAGGATAACTGGTAGGTAGAAGCCCAGGATGCTGCTGAATATCTTTCATAGTGGACTTAACAGCTGTGAATGTCAACGGTGCCAAGTGATGTGCCCGTTACCTCACTGCAAAGCGAGAAATGCATGTGACCCCGAGCTAAGAGCATCTTTGAGTGTGTCCTGCAGGCGGGGCTTGGACTTAAGCAGTGGCTGTCACATCAGGGAGTCACGTTAAAGTCACAGTTCCCAAGGATCCCAGAGAACAAGAACTGCCATACCCTTATGACACCCCCTGAGATGTCCAAGCGATTATCTGGGCCAAATCTTCTAGCCTAGCCACAGCAGCTATCTCTTCAACTCCTGCACAGCTAATACACATCTCGTCAAGGAATAAATCAAAGGCTTGGCTGCCTTGCAGTTCATAAAGCAATTGGACAAACACCTCCTTTCATCTTATTTCCAACAACCTTGTGCGGGAGGAACTATTGTGATCCTCATTTCAACAGAAAGGAGGCTGACGTGCCAGGGGTCATGAGGCTCGCCCAAGGTCCAACAACTCAGAAGCGGCAGTACTGAGAAAGGGCAGCCAGGTCTGCCACTCAATCTCTGCACTTCTGCTACATGAAGGCAAATTTCTACATATTAGAAAAAAAAATAAATGACAATGCTATGGCAACTGACTGAGCAGGCACTGGGTCTCAGGCTGAGAAGTTCCAGACACACTGCCCTCCCCTGCTCCCCTAGAGGCATGGGTGGCCCGGAACTTCAGCTTCCACAGAGGTGGTATCTGCTGGCTGATCCCAACACAGCCCAGCCGGGCTTGTCCTTTCACCACACAAAGAGCTGAGGGTAGTGGTTCCCAGTGTTTTCAGATATTGGGTGGTGAGCTCTGAGAAGTTACTATTTAGTTGAGAACAGAATTCCTGAGTAAGAAAAAGGGCTCCAAGTGTCCCTGGCTAGCTTATCTTCAAGGCAAGCTCTGGGGCTTCCCACTGGAGCCATCCTGCAGATCTTCTCTCCCTGGCCTCTCAACTAGTAGCTATTTGGTTTGGGAGTACAGCTCAGTGGTAGAGTACTCGGCTAGCTAGTGCAAGGCCCTGGGTTCAATCCCCAGCACTGCCAACAAAACAAAACTAAAGAAAAAACCCACCCCAAACCTAGTAGTTTAAGGAACCTCAAAAGAGACAAGTCCTTGACAAGAAATTGTTGTTGTTGTTGTTAGGTGGTGTCGAGTTGGTATCTGACTCATAGCAACCCTCATAGGGTTTTCAATGGCTGTTTCAGGATTGCCTTGGGAGTGGATTGCCAGGTCCTTCTCCCATTTTTGTGGTGCTGGGAATTGAACTTGGGACCTCAGAGACTGCAGCGCAGTGCTCTACCAAATGAGCTAAATCCCAGCCCCTGACAAGAAATAGTCCTTCTTATACCCAGGGAATGGGAGAAGGATGTGGCAACCCACTCCCAAGGCAATCCCGAAACAATCTGCCATTGAAAACCCCATGAGGGTCGCTATGAGTCGGACACGACTCAACAGCACCTAACAACAACAACAATACCCAGGGATGGTGGTTTCTGTAAATAACATGGGGGAACAAAGGCAGCTGAGAGATACACTCAGGTCTCTGATTCCCAGGACAGCTGCCATAACCCTGGGCAGCCTGGCCTGGCTCCAGCAGCCTGGTCCTTTATCCAGTGGGAGGTGAGGCCCTTCAGCCCAACCAGCCTCCCCTGCCTTTACCTGAGGTCCTGTCCTCCAGCTTGATGAAGGCCACCTGCCCCTTCGAAGTGATCCGCAGCCGGCCACTCCATGATGGCTGGTCCAGCTGCCACTCCGAGGCCCTAAGGGGACAAAAACCACTGAGCCTCTGCCAGGGGCTCCTGCTCCATTTCTCCAACGCTGGGGACCAAAATGAGAAGGGCTGCATGTTCTAAACCAGGCTGGCAAACGTTTTCTATAAAGGGAAAGACAGTAAATAACTTGGCTTTGGAGGCCACACAGCCTCTACCACAACTAGGTAACACTGGGGATGTAAGAGAGAAACAGGCGGTCAGACAATATGTATGCATGTGGATGCCATAAGTATTTTAAGCAAATATTTTCTACTGATCATAGCTGAAGTTTAATAAAGCTATCCAGACACTGAAATATGAAACTCATATAATAGTCATACTATGAAATATTCTTCAAAAATTTCCCCAACTAATGAAAAATGTAAAAACCATTCTTAAATTGTGGGCCATTAAACAATACAGTGAGTTGTAGCTTGCCGACCCCCATTCTAGATTACAGCCTTTCTCTCAAGTGGGATTTCCTTCCAGTTTCCTTTCTGTAGAGGAAGCAGCTAGGGGCCTATTGTTTCTGTTTAAGACACTGCTTGGCAGTGGTGGTCAGAGTGACCAGCTGAGACCACAGAGACCACCTGGGAAGAAAGTAATGCGGGGAGCAATCCTTTGTAGAGCAACAACACATGAGAGTACACGTGAGAAAAGCGAGTGGGGCGAGGCACGGTGGTGCACGCCTGTAATCACAGAGGCTCGGGAGGCAGAGGCAGGAGGATCGCAAGTTGGAGACCAGAGGCAGTCTGCGTAACTTAGTGAGACCCTGTCTCAAAAAAAGTAAAAAAATGGGCTGAGGGTGCGGCTCAGTGGTCCAGCACTTGCAGAGCATGCAGGCGCAAGGCCCTGGGTTCAACCCGCAGTACTGGAAAAAAAAAAGAAAAGAAAAGAAGCTTAGGAAATTCATTCTCAAAGGCATCCCAGGCAGAAAGAAACGCAAGAAGCAATGGACTCATAGCAACTGGCTCTTTTGGCTATTTTAATGCAATAATTTCACATCTGAGTTCAAAGCAGCAACTCAGTAAAACCCCCAAACAAGTCCCACGGGTGTTTCCAGGGAGGTTTCCCTGTAAATTCCTAAGCAGATGTCAGCTCTCAAGAACTCCAGATGAAGGCTGTTTTGAGAGCCACACAAATGCAGACACTCAATTCTTAGGTCAGCAGGCTGTTTCAGTTCCTCTTCCTGGGCCAGCTGGCCTTAGATTCAGGCTAAGGAGATCCCTAAGGGTGAAGTGCAGAGACTGGCAGTTTCCTCTATATCAAACCAGCCAAGCCTGATACTTGGTAACCTCCCTCCCTGCAGGATCAAGAGGAACCAAACTTATCCTACAGAAGACACAACAGGGGATGGGTGTAATGACCACCTCTGGTTTGGTGGCCCATCTCCAGTTTGGTAATAGAAAGCAAATGCATCTTTGTTACTATAATTGTTGTCTCATACTTGATTTTAAAATTACATCATGGATGCAGGAAGTGTAATAAAATATCTGTTCACTAGAAAACTTGCTGAGCCTGCAGCCATACCACTGTGGCGTCCAATCCCGTCAGATCTCAGAAGCTAAGCAGGGTCGGGCCTGGTTAGTACTTGGATGGGAGACCGCCTGGGAACACCAGGGGATGTAGGCTTAGGAGAAGGACCCAGCGGCCCACTCCCAGAAAACAATCAGCCATTGAAAACCCTATGAACAGCAGAGAAACACTGACAATACTGTTTCACCTGTTCTAGGTAGGGGTGCTATGAGTCAGATGCTCAATTCATGGCACCTAACAACAACAGAAAACTTGCTGAGCCTGTGTTAATACAACTGCATAGCGGTAGGAGGACAGATACGCGGACACTCTGTGATTCTTATGAAGCCGGCCAATCTTGTATTTCCAAGTAAAGTGGATACACGTTGCTTTCGAGAGCCACCACCTCCTTCCAAATATCAACGCCTCACCACCCAGGCTGTCTGTATCAGAAATGTCTTTTTCTTTTAATATGTTTCCTCTTGTTGCGACGCAAACACAAGGTAATAAAGCGAACAGTATACAGGGGTATTCAGCGACTATCCCACGCTCCTTCCCCCGTCAGGCAGCTTTCCGTATCCCCTTCCAGAGATACTCTGTACGTTTTACAAGCATACGTGTTTATTTGACTCAGGGGAAGAGGACACAAGACAAGTGCGCAGGGGCTCCTCCCGACCACCGCAGGCTGCAATCGAGGGTGAAACTCGTGCGAAAGGAGCCTGGCAAGAAGGGGCCCCGGCGCTTCGGCCATCAGCTGGAAGCTTCACGCGCGTTCCAGGCCATCCCCCCGCCCCTCGAGGATTTCCGCCGGTGATGGACCCCAGCCCCCGCCAAGGCTTTTCCAGGGTCCCTTCAAGGCCATCGGTTATCGCTGAAAGAGCTGTGACACTACCACTCCTCGATCAAGTTTAGGGTGCCGGCAGCCCATCGGGGTCCCCAAGCGCTAGGCTGTAACGCCTTCCCCGAGGCCAGGAGGCCTGACGGCCGAAACGCCGGGTCCTCCTCCGGGTCTGGCCTCGAACCGGAGGGCACCACCGCACTGCCTCCCGGCGGTCCCGAGACCCAACCGGACCGTCCTCGGCTTCCGCAGCGGGCGTGCGGAGGCGGCGGGGAAGGGGTTAAGTCAGGGCCGGCGGGAGGTCACCTGTAGCCACGGTTGGTGGCCCGCGGCGGGATGCGGTAGACGTGGACCTCCGGCTTGACACAGAGAACCGACTCGTACTCGCCCTCCTCCATCTCGACGCCCGGAGCCCACCGGACTTCCGGCTCCTGCCCGGCTCTATGACCAGGATTTGGCTAGAGCGGCGGCTCGAGGGCCTCCGCACCTCCCCGACCGCGCGCCCCCTGCTGGAGGCCCTCGCTCAAGACACGCGGAGGGTGCTGCCTTGCCAGGGTCGGCGGGAGGTTTCTTCCTTCCAGCGAGGCACTGTCGGCTGCCGGGAAAACTCCGGGGCAGAAGCAGGCCTAATCCCGGGGGTGGCTGTGGGTCGTCCCCATCGCCTCAGCTCTTACCTTTAGGTCCCAGCTGGCTGAGATGCAAAGCTGTGCCGGCCCTGCTGCCTCTACCGCCTCCCTCATCCTCGCTTCTCCCTATGGAATGTCCTCCTCCTGGCTTTTTTTTTTTTGGTCTCAGGATCGAACCCAGGGCCTCGGGTATGCTAAAAACATACTCTGCCACTGGGCTACACCTCCAGCCAGATTTTATTTTCCTTTTTGTTTTTAGAAGTATTACCAAAAAAAAAAAAAAATTAAAGTTCTTTTGTTGTTGTGACTGTTGCTTGAGACAGGGTCTCACAATGTAGCCCAAACTGGCTTCAAATTCACCACCCTCCCTGCCTCAGCCACATGAGTACTAGGATTACAGGTGTGTGCTACCACTCTTGGTTTACAATCCCAGCCATTTTAACCATTTGAAGTGTACAAATCAGTGCAATTAAGTACATTCACAGTGTTGTGTAGACTCTCCATGACTTCCAAAAGTTTTCATTATCACAAATTGTTGTTGTTGTTGTTGTTGTTGTTGTTGTTGTTGTTAGGTGCCATGGAGTCAGTATCCGACTCATAGCCACCCTGCGTACAACAGGTGAAACACTATTGTCAGTGTTTCTCTGCTATTCATAAGGTTTTCAATGGCGGATTGATTTTTGGGAGTGGGTTGCTGGGTCCTTCTCCCAAATAGGAAGCAATAACTTCTCATTTCCCCCTCTCTCAGGCCCCTGGTAATTTCTATTCTACTTTCTGTGTCTATGAACTTACCCTTTCTAGGGATCTCACATAAGTGGAATCCCACAATCCTTGTATTTGTGTCTGGCTTATTTCACTTTCCGTAATGTTTTCAAGGTTCATCCACATTGAAGTGATCTGCAGCCTTATCACTGGCGTCTTATCCCATCAGATCTCTGAAGCTAAGCAGGGATGGGCCTGCTTAGTCCTTGGATGGGAGACAGCCTGGGAAAACCAGCTGCTGTAGGCTTGGAAGAAGGACCTGGCAACCCACTCCCAAAAAACAATCAGCCATTGAAAACCCTGCGAATAGCAGAGAATCACTGACAATAGTGTTTCGCCTGTTGTAAGTAGGGTCGCTATGAGTCGGATACTGACTCCACGGTACCTATCAACAACCATATTGAAGCACATATCAGAATTTCATTCTTTTTAATGGCTAAATAATATTCTATTGCATGTATATACCACATTTTGTTTGTACATTCATTTGTTGATGGACATTTGGGGTGCACCACCATTTGGCTACTGTGAATAATATTGCTATGAACATCTGTGCACAAATAGTTGTTTAAGTCCTTCTTTCCAAATCTCTTGAGTATCTGCCTAGGAGTGGAATTGCTGGGACATATGATAATAGTATGTTTAGCTTTTTGAGGAAACTCCAAATTATTTCCCACGGCAGTAGCACCAGTTTTCATTTCCACC
The DNA here is from genome assembly GCA_007922755.1 of Pedetes capensis. Classification (NCBI taxonomy): domain Eukaryota; kingdom Metazoa; phylum Chordata; class Mammalia; order Rodentia; family Pedetidae; genus Pedetes; species Pedetes capensis. The sequence goes on from VMDO01013288.1 coordinate 19,509, forward strand.
AGCAGTGTTACAAGGGTTCCGATTTTTCCACATCTTTGCCAATAGTGATTATTTTGCATAGTTTTTTTTTTTTTTTTTTGGCAGTACTGGTGTGGGTAGGGGCCTCATGCTTTGCAAGCGCTCTACTACTGAGCTGCACTCCCAAGCCCATTTTTTACTTTTTAGTTTTAGACAGGGTGTCACTAAGTTACACAGGCTGTCTCGAACTCACGATCCTCCTGCCTCTGCCTCCTGAGTTGCTGGGATTATAGGCATACACCACCATTTCCAGCTTGTACTTTATGTATATATATTGTTGTTGTTGTTAGGTGGGGTCAAGTTGGATCCAACTCATATAGACCCTCATAGGGTCTTATATACACACACACACACACACACACACACACACACACACACACGTTAATGTCATAATGGATGGAAATTAACCACTCCTTTTAACCTCTCCTCACATGCATTGATTTAATCTCTAGATTCAGTTTTGCTCATTACCCTGATTCTCCATTACAAGTAAGAAATAGAGAAATGACCCAGAAATTGAGAGTCCTTCCTCCTGCTTCATTTCCTAAGGGCCTGGAATGACAGGGGCAGAACTTTGCTTAGAGGGTGGAGGAGGAGAAAGACTCAGAGCCAAGAGGAGGGGTGGACGCACTCCCACATAGAAAAGATGTCCGCTCCTGTTCCCTTTGCTCTTTTGACATGTCTGCTCTCCCAGGAGACTGTGAGCTTCTTGAGGGCAGGACCAGGTCCCCACCACTTTTTGGTCTGTTTTCGGCAGCACACGGCCCGGTAGAGTCAGAGCTCCAGGAACGCATGGTAAGTGTTTGTGCTAAGGTGGCCATGTTCCAAAGCCACCTGGCAACTCAGGGATGGACACTCTTTCTCAGGCTTTCTGCCTCAGCGTCTGCCAACCAGCCTCGGGGAAAATAGAGCACCCTAGGAGTAAATCACATGGGCCTACTGGGTCAGAGACATGGCCATCTAGGAAAGGACCAGCTTTCAGGAGCCAAACCTCAGGACTGCATCCACCATCAGCGGCAATTTGTGTCACTTCCGTTCTGGAAACCAAGCAGCACAAAGCCGCCACAGTGACTGTTTTGGGTCTCACCATGCAGCTGCTGTGCCTGCAGCCATAGCCCTGTGGCATCCAATACCGTCAGATCTTGCAAGCTAAGCAGTGTCAGGCCTGGTTAGTACTTGGATGGGAGACTGCCTGGGAACACCAGGTGCTGTAGGCTTGGGAGAAGGACCTGGCAACCCACTCCCAAAAGACAATCAGCCATTGAAAACTCTATGGATAGCAGAGGAGCATTGACAATAGTGTTTCGCCTGTTGTACATAGAGTTGCTATGAGTCGGACACCGACTCGATGGCACCTAACAACAACAACAGTAAATCCTACTAAGAAGAGAGCTGTTTCCTTTTAATAGAACTGCTTATTACATATAATGTATAGTTCTTTGTTCCAGCCTGGAGGAATTTAAGTCCTCTTCTTTTCCTGTGAGTGGAGAGAGATAACTGACCCCCTGACCTCCCTCTCCTGCTGCTGTACCCTTGCTGTGTTTGCTCAAGCTGTTATCACTTCTTTTTTTGGTGTGGGGGGGTACTAGGCGTTGAACCCAGAGCCTCACGCTTGCATGCTCTGCAAGTACTGGAAGTACTGGACCATTGAGCTGCACCTCCAGCCCTTTATTTTTTATTTTTTATTTATTTATTTTTTTTTTTGCGGTACTGGGGCTTGAACCCACGGCCTCGCACTTGCATGCTCTGGAAGTGCTGGACGAGTGAGCTGCACCCCCAGCCCTTTTTTTTTTTTTTTTTTTTTTACTTTTCTGAGAGTGTCTCGCTAAGTTACACAGATTTCCTCTGGTCTCGAACTTGCTATCCTCCTGCCTCCACCTCCCGAGCCGCTGGGATTACAGGCATGCACCACCACACCCAGCTGTAAGCCGTTATCACTTCTGTAAGCCCTCCCGCCTCAGGGACCCTATAAGAGGTCCAAGCTCCCCTTGTTCAGAGCTCAGTCTTTGGAAGGGATTCCGGGGGACCACACGCACCCATGCAATAAAACTCTCCTGAACTTGCCTGCGGTCTCTCCAGCCTCATTTGTCCAATAACAGGAACAGAGAGAAGAGCCCTCGTTCAGTCAGGGGCATCCAGGACAGGCTGTCTGGGAGAGGCCACCTGGACATGGTAACCCCTGTGAGGTAGGCAGGGCAACAATTGTCATCCTCACTCTGTGATGGGGGCAGGGACAAGCCTGGAGGAAATGACACCACCCTGTTCTTGGAGGAGCTCAGATGCCCCTTGCTTTCAACCTAACCGCATGGCTGGACATTCCCAAAATGTCTTCCTAAACCTCTTCTGCTGAGAATAATTGGACCTGTCATCTACTCCCGGTTTAACTACCTTATAACCGATCGAAGTCAACAATTCAAGTCAAGAGGCAGAGCCTAGGCTCAGAGAGAGCCCGTCCTGGGGGCAAGGAGGTGAGCAGAGGTGCAGATCTCACCGCAATTCATCTATCCACTTTCTGGTATGTCCAGGGCCAGGGTGGCGGTGGTGGGGGGTTGATGTGAGCAAGCTTTCATTGGCAGCCTTCAGAAACACACTGGTATATTTCATAGGTCACTTATCTTTGTCTGTTGTGTTTTCCTGCCATCACAGACATTTCTATAAGAAATCCCACCATTACTCAGGTGAGGAAGCCACTTATAAAAGGTCACCCAATGCTAAAACAATCTTCACAAAGAACTATCTTGGAAAAGGCTTACACTTCCAGCTGGGCATGGAGCCGCATACCTGTAATCCCAGCACTCAGAAGGCAGACGCAGGAGGATCAGGAATTCCGGGCCAGCCTGGGCTACACAGCGAAACCCTGTCTCAAAAACCAAAAACCAAAAGAAACAAAAAACTTACACTTCCCAGTTTCAAAGCTTACTACAAAGCTATGGTAATCATGACAGTGTAACACAGTATAAGGATAGGCAATATATAGATCAATGAAATGGGATTCAGGATCCAGAAATAAATCCCCATATTTATAGTCCAATGACTTTCCGTAAGCGTGGCAAGACAATTCAATTAAGATACCAATGTACAAAAGAATGAAGTTGGATACCTACCTCATAATATATATAAAAACTTACTCAAAGTGGGTCATAGGCTTATATGTAAGTGCAAAAACTACACAACTCTTAAAAGAAAAAAATTCTTTACAACCTTGTATTTATGTTATAATTAAAAGAATTGAGGGCTGGGGCTATATCTCCATGGTAGAGCCCTTACTGAGCATACTTGAGGCCCTGGGTTCAATCCCACCACAGAAAAAAAATACAAAGGAGAAAAAAATCAAACTATTTTCTGGATGCAGGGGCTCATGTTTATAATCCCGGTGACTCTGGAAAGCGAGAGGCAGCCTGCATAACTTAATGAGACCCTGACTCAAAATAAAAAATAAAAACAAGAAATGGGCTGGGGGTAATAGCTCAGTGGTAGAGCACTTGCAAAGTATGTATGAGGATCTGGGTTCAAGCCCTAAGTACCATAAAAAAAAGGGGGGGGGAAATCTAATGGATTCTTAGATGACACTAAAAGCACAAGCAACAAAGGAAAAAAAACAGATAAATGGGACTTTAACAAAACTAAGAAGTGTTGTGCTTCAAAAGACAAATGAAAAATACAATCCACATAATGGGAGAAAATCTTTGCAAGACGTACGGAGGATAGGGGACTTGTATTGAGGATTCATAAAGAGCACTTCCCATACACTAATGAGCAAAACATATAAGCCACAGTCTGTCTGCCACCCATGCCCCAATTCTGTCTTTGGAGTCCATGCCTCTCTGTGGGGCTGGGGTTTCTTTTGTTAAATTCTCAGCCACAGATGAGGCCAGGCCTCCCCTGGAGTCTCTGCCACCCTTAATCTCCAGCCTGTGGAATATTCTTGTTGTTAGGTGCTGTCAAGTCGGGTCTAGCTCGTAGAGACCCTATATACAACAGATGAAACACTCCCCAATTCTGTGCCATACCCGGCACTGTGTCAGTGTTTCTCAGATATTCACAGGGTTTTCAAGGATTGATTATTTTGGAAATGGGCTGCCTGATCCTTCTCCCAGCCTACAGCACCCAGTATTCTCCCACCCAAGAACTAACCAGGTCCAACCCTGCTTAGCTTCCAAGATCAGACAGGATTGGACGCCAGGGCAGGAGGGCTGCAGGCTATAGAATACTGAGGCCTGAGAATTCCAAGACTGAGCTGCACCTTCTGAGGCAAAGACAGTGGACAATGGGGGGGGTGGTCTGAGGGCTCTGGAGATGGGTCATCCACCTCTAGGGCTGGACAGCTCCAAGGAAGGGGGATGGTTAGGGGAGTCTAACAGGAGCAAGGTGGGGGGAAAAGAGGAACTCCAGAGGAAGAGAGAGTGACTTGGCCACAGCTTTCACTTCTTGTGCCAACTGAGAGCTGGGTCCCCTGGGAGCTGGTGCTGCACCCGGAAGTGGTAGATCGTCTGGGAGGTGAGGTCCCACTAGCACAGTGGGGAGTCAGGTGGGACTGCAGGAGGGGCCTGGAGAGAGGAGGAGGAAGCCAGGGTCCAGGTCACCTCCTCTGTGTCCCTGGTGAATCATAGAACAGTCAGTACACCCGGGGCATCCCCAAGGCCTAGCGTCTTGGGTGGCATAGGAGTGTGTCCTTGAACAGTTGTGCCCTGCGAGCAATCAAGGGGCCCAAACTTCCTAGTGGGCAAGATGACGCGGGGAGTCGGACAGCCACACGGTGTTGGACAAGACATTGGATGATGCTGAGCCTCAGTTTCCTTATCTGTAAGGCAGGGCTGAAGCCACTGAGCTCAAAGGCCTGTGAGGTGAACGCTGCTCGCTGACTGCCCAGCAGAAACAAGGTCCCTCCATGGACGCTGGCTGGCCTGCCGTGGCTTAACGTGGAAGGAGCACCGCCAAGATCCACCAGGTCACAGGGGCTCCCAGGGGGAGGGGTGCTGCACCCTGGAAACTTGGTAACAGTGAGAAGGGTCTGTGATGCACCCACAGAAATGGGGTCGACAGCACCTCAGAGGGACTCTGGTGGCTGGAGAGAGGCTGATGGGGTCGGCAGCGTGGAGGAGAAATGGGAGCTTGAAGGGTGGCACCAAGGGTGTTGGAGAGGCAGAGATGTGGACTGTGGGCACGAGGTTGGGGGTCTCTGGAATTAGAATGGGGGTCTTCCCGGATTAGAACAGAACATTTGTGTGGGACCTGGCAATGTATCCACACGTGAGGTCACATGGGAGAGGCAGGAAAGGTCCTGAGGGAGCTTTTAGCAAAGAAGGGAAGGATATGGGGGTATTTTGGCAAACTATGAATTGCCATTGGAGACTTGGGGTTCCCAAAAAACAGGCGGACAGATGTCTTCAATTCCTGTGCATTAGCTGTCTACAGTCTACATTCTAAGTCTACAGTCATATCACCCTGGTGTCCGATCCCATCTCATCTCAGAAGCTAAGCAGGATCGCCTGGTTAGTCCTTGGATGGGAGACTGCCTGGAATACCAGGTCTGTAGGCTTGGGAGAAGGCCCTGGCAGCCCACTCCCGAAACCATCAGCCATCGAAAACCTTATGCATAGCAGAGAAGCACTGTCAGACATAGTGCTTGGCATGGCACAGCATTGGGTAGTGTTTTGTTCTGTTGTAGATAGGGTCGCCTTGAATCAGACTCAACTTGATGGCACCTAACAACAATAACAACAACAAGCTGCCCCTAAGAGCATGGAGTTTTCACTAGAGCAGCAGCATCTGTAAAGTTCATGGGAGTCTCTTTAAAATGCATCTTAATATTTTAAAGGCTCTGAGAATTGCAAGAAGGAACCTGTTTCATTTTGGCTAGCCCAAAGCTTTCTATTTACTCCCAGAATCTCATGCAGCAGGGACCACTGTTCCACAGAGTGCCCTTTAGGAAATGGCGCTGTCAGAGAAAGTGCGTGGGCTTGGGGGCCCACAAACCATGGTCCAAATCCTGCTCTGGACCTCTTAGAGCCACTTCTTTCTCAGGCTCATTGTGAGAACTGGGGAACTAGGTGGGTGGTCTGCACCTGGCTGGCTCTCTGGCTTTGCTGCCATGCCTGGCTCTGCCTCTCCCCTGAGCCCTGAGCTGGGAGCTCCACGTTTGCTGCTGAAGCAGTAGCAAGGTAACTGGCTGGATGAGATTTTGACTGCATTTCTCCTATGGACCACAGCGGCTAATGCTCCTCATTTGGGACCCTTGTTGGCCCCAGCACGCTGGACAACAGAAACACGCCAATGTACATGGGGGACAGGACTGAGGCCCCAGGGGTCCAGACAAGTCCCGGCCTGAGTTTGACCAGAAAGGAGGCTGATGCCGAACCCACCACACCAGAAGTCAGCCAGGTAGGAGGGCTTTCTTCCCATGCTCTGATGCCTCCACTTCCAACTGCCGCTTTTCCTGTCCCCTGTCCTGGCTTCCTCTCCAGTCGTTACCATTAAAAGTGTTAAAAGTGAAACAAAACCTAACGCAAACTGGGTTAAGTAGGGATGAGAATCCATCAGTTTGGCTAACTGACAAGTCCATCGGTAGACATCAGGAATGGCTGGACCAAGTTCCTAAATGAGCCCCTCTTGGCTCCACCTTCTCGTGTTGGATTCATTTTCTTTTCTTTTCTTTCTTTCTTTCTTTCTTTCTGTTTTTTTTTTTTTTTTTTTTTTCTGATACTGGGGGTTGAACCCAGGGTCTCGCGCTTGCATGCTCTGTAAGTGCTGGACCACTGAGCTGCACCCTCAGCCCATTTTTTTACTTTTTGAGACAGGGTCTCGCTAAGTTACTCAGACTACCTCTGGTCTCGAGCTTGTGATCCTCCTGCCTCTGCCTCCTGAGCCGCTGGGATTACAGGTGTGCGCCACTGGTCCCGGCTTCCATGTTTGATTCATTTTCAAGCTGGTTTTCCCTGAAGGATGACAAGGATTTCCCCAGCCACCCTAGGCTTCCATCTTCCCCTCTCACATCCTTTGGCTTAGTGTCTCCGACTGAAAGAAAGTCTCTTCCAACAGTCGCAGCAAGTCTCCATTATCATTGTCACTGGCCAGACCATTGGCCAACGGTCAATATGCTCACCCCTGAACTACTCACCACACCATGGGGAGCGGCTCGGATCTCTTGATGCAATGCAGACAGAGTTGAAAGTTGGCTCCTCTGAGCCTCATGGGCCCAATGGACAAGGAAAGGGTCCCACTAAAAGAAGGGTGGCATGCGTAATAGGAAGAGACGCTGGTGAGCTCACCAAGAGTCACCTACTCACTTCGGCAAATGACTTCCACGCCCTCCTGCTCCTGCCCCTTGTGCCCACCAGTGTCCCTCTAGCCTTTATTCCCCTGGCAGCTACTCAAGCCCCTCCATGCTCCTCTCCTTCTGTCTGTTTTGTTAATGTTGGCTCCCATCAGAAAATCTTATTATAACCATTCTATCGGTCATTTAGGGTCTGAGACTTAGCCCAGTTGGTAGAACGCTGCTCTGCAGTCTCTGAGGCCCCGAGTTCGATTCCCAGCACCACAAAAATGGGAGAAGGGCCTGGCAATCCACTTCCGAGGCAATCCCAAAACAGTCAGCCTTTGAAAACCCTATGAGGGTTGCTATGAGTTGGACACGACTTGATGGCACCTAACAACAACAATCGATCATTTAATGGAGACAGATTGTTTGGCGTTTGGTGATTCCACTGAGGCTGGGGGCTGGCTCTAAGTCCATGGCTCAAGGTCACCCAGGTGGAAAGTGAAGGACTGAGATGGTGATTAGAACCTAGCGCCTGGTGGGGCACATGCCTGTAATCCCAGCACTCGGGAGGCTGAAGCAGGGGCATTGCAAGTTCAGGCGAGCCTGGGCTACATAGTGAATTCAAGGCCAGCCTGGGCTACATAGAAAAACCTTGAATAAATAAATAAATAAATAAATAAATAAATAAATAAATACCTAGAGCCTGGGCTTTGGAGCAGTGGCATGGTGAAGGGGGTCTCTTGCAAACCATTCTTGGGGCGATCCCTCGGCTCAGGCACTCACTTAGACTCCAGGTTTATGCCAGAGCCTGCAGTGCTGAGCAAAGTATGAAGCTACCTCCTGGATGGGCCCCGCACCCCACCTCTCTCCCTGCATCTGGGAACAGTGATCTCCCTGTCCCAAAGGCCGGGAGGACGGCTGGGGGGAGCAGGGAATTGCTCTATCATGTGTGCTTGAGGTCAGCCCCTGAGCCAGCTCCCCGGACACCTGTGTTCCAGGTGATGGCACCAGATGCCTTGGAAATGGGCAACAGGAAGCAGCTTTCATCAGCTTCAGGAGGGCCAGAGAAGGGGCCCAAACACACCGGAGCAAGCGAAGATGGCCTTGGGGAGCCCAAGACACAGGGGCAGAGGCCCCCTTCAAGAACAGGGTGAGCTGGGGGGCCTTCCCAGAGAAGGGTCCAGTACAGAACCCCCAGAAACACATGGGAGAGAGAAAATTGAGAACTCCCGGACGGAGGTAGATCCAGTTGGCCCCATACCCTGTACCTGGCTTTCAGAACAGAATTGCAGCAAATAATTGTGTTAACCTTTTGCCTGAACTTCTTCCTCCATGTGTCTTGTTCAAGGGACACTTGTGTGTCCTGTTCAGCCTCAAATTCCTGGGCCCGGTGCTATACTGGGGAAATGCATAATAGTTGCTCCATAAATATTTATTCACTGACTCTCTGGAAGAATGAACAAAAAAAGAGGCACAGAAATGCAAAAAATTTACATAATGCTATTGTTATTATTTTCTAAATATTGTATATATTTTAAACCTTGCAAGAAGGGGAATATATTCTTTCTAAATGGAGAAAGACCACAGAGAACCAGAGGGAGGCAAAATGAAAGACTTGGTAAACCAGACATGGTGGCGTCCGTCTGTAATCTCAGCTCTTGGGAGGCTGAGACAGAAGGATTGCAAGCTCAAGGCCAGCCTCAGCTATAGAGTGAGACTCTATCTCAAAACAAAGCAAAACAAAACAAAGCAAAACAGAACCAAGGCAAGTGAGTTGGCACACATTTGCAATCTCACTGACTTGGGAGGCTGAGGCAGGAGGATCACAGGTACAAGGCCAGAGGCAGCCTGCACAACTCAGTGAAACCCTGTCTCAAGACAAAAAATAAAAAAGGCAGGAGGTGCAGCTAAGTGGTAGAGTCCCTGCCTAGTATGCACCAGGCTCTGCAATCAACCTCCCAATACCAAAAAAAATCTGATTATAATCACAATCTCCTAAATGACCTCTTATACCTGAAAAATTAGAGGACTCAACCAGCTGGGGTTTAGCTCAGTTGGTAGAATGCTGCTCTGCATGCTCTGAGGCCCTGAGTTCCATTCCCAGCACCACAAAAATGGAAGAAGGATGTGGCAGCCCATTCCTGAAGTAATTCCAAAACTACCAGCCATGGAAAACCCTATGAATAACAAGAGAAGCACTGACAATAATGCCGGGCATGGCATAGGGTCGGGGAATGTTTTGCTCTGTTGTACATAGGGTCACTATGAGTCAGACCCGACTCAACGGCATCTAACAACACAAATACCACATACTATGCTGGTGGAAATATAAATCATTTCAAGGAATCTGTTTCAACAACTTGGCAATTTGTTTAAGCTGCCTTAAAATGGTCTTTCCCTTCATCTACTTCCTTTTTCCCCTCCCTTCCTCCTTCCCTTCTTTCCTTCTTTCTCTCCTTCCTTCCTTCCTTCCTTCCTTCCTTCCTTCCATCCTTCCTTCCTTCCATCCTTCCTTCCTTCCTTTTGTGTCCTGAGGGTGGAAGGTTTGAACCCAGAGCCTCTAACATGCTAGGTAAGCACTCCATCACTGAATTGCATCCCCCAGCCCCTTTTTCTTTTCTTTTATTTTTGAGACAGGCTCTTGCTACGTTGCTCGGGCTATCTCTGGTGCTGAACTTACCATCCTCCTGCCTCAGCCTCCCAAGTTGCTGGGATTATAGGCATGTGCCACAGCACCTGGCTGGAATTTTATTTTATTATTTATTTATTTATTGCAGCACCGGAGGATTGAACCCAGAGTGCTCCACCACTAAGTTGCCCCCCTTCCTCTTTTTTATTATTTGTATTTTCAGACAGGATTTCACAGACTGTCTCTGGCCTCAAACTTGTGATCCTCCTGCCTCAGCTTCCCAAGTCACTGCGATTACAGGTGTGTGCCATAGCGCCTGGCTAGAATTTTATATTTTCACTAAAAAGCATGTTTGTGAAGGATTTTTAGCAAGAGAAAAAATTAGCCTATAACGTTGATTGAAAAAATTAAATTGCAAAATTGTGTATGTGATTATGTAAAAATATCCACATATTTGAAGATAGCAATTTAATAAATGCCAATTAATAATATGTATGAGCTGGGGTTTAGCTCAGTTGGTAGAGCACTGCTCTGCACTTTCTGAGAACCTGGGTTTGATCCCTAGCACTGCAAAAATGGGAGAAAGATGTGGCAGTCCACTCCCAAAACAATCCCCAAAACAATCAGCCATTGATAATCCTCTGAGGGTGTCTATGAGTCAGACACAACTCAACAGCACCTAACAACAACAAAAATGATATGTATATGCATAAACAGTAGCCTAGAGGAGAAAGTACAAAATAAAGTGAGACCAGAGAGACACACATTCAAATGCTGAACTGCTATCTGTAGCTTTACGACCCTGGTCTCCCTGTGTTGCCCAAGCTGGTTTCAAACTCGGGCTCCAGTAATCTTTCTCCTTCACCCTCTCAAGTGCTGGGGTTACAGGTGTGCATCACTCTGCTCAGCTCTCTGGGGTTTTTATTTTTCTTCATCATCCCCTGAAACACAACAAATAATACTAAACAATAAGTTAAATCCTAACTCCTCTCAACATCAACATCAAAGTGTCTGTGAGGCCGGGAGTAGTGGCGCACGCCTGTAATCCCAGCAGCTCGGGAGGTGGAGGTGGGAGGATTGCAAGTTCGAGACCAGAGGCAGTCTGCGTAATTTAGCGAGACCCTGTCTCAAAAAGTAAAAAAAATGGGCTGAGGTGCAGCTCAGTGGTCCAGCACTTGCAGAGCATGCAGGCGCAAGGCTCTGGGTTCAACCCCCAGTACCGCAAAAAAAAAAAAAAAAGTGTCTGTGACTCTGGAAATTCCTTCTCCCAGGCATAAAGTATGTATTTACAGTGTTCCTGGCCCGGAGTAGGTTACTCTGGGACTTGCACAGAATTGTTAGTGTAGCGAGTAGTGCCCAGGCTAGGGCTGAGGATCCCCTTCTTCTGTTCTCGCCAGGAGGAAGCAATCATCTAGGGCGGCCCAGGGAGGGCCCAAGGAGCCTCCAGCCCACCAGGAGCAGGCTCCACCAGGGAGTGAGCTTGGGCCGCTGCCCTTGAGGCTTCACACAACCCCCAAAGAGCCTCAGCAGCCTGGGACAGAGACTGAGGACCAGCGAGTGAGTCCACAGAACCCAGGGACCGAGGAGGACCAGCCCCTGGGGAGCTGCCAGGTAATCTCCAGGAAAGTCAGGGAGGAGGGCATGGAATGGCAGACCCAGAGGGGAGGTGAAGGAGACCCTCGCCCAGTTCATTCCAGTGCACTGGTGTTTGCTCCTTTTGTCCCCTGGAGCTGGTACCTGGACAGTGTGGGCCACTGGGTATTCCAAGAGCCTGCACCAAAAGGAGTTTAAATTTTTTTTTTGGTAGTACTATGGCGTTGAACCCAGAGCTTTATGATGCTAGATAAATGGTCTACCACCAAGCCCCTTTTTTATTTTTTATTTTTATTTTTTATATATATATATTTTGTTGTTTTGTTTATTTGTTTCTTTCTTTCTTTCTTTTTTATTTTTTATTTTTGAAATAAGATCTCACTAAATTGCTCAGGCTGCCTCTAGCCTTGAAGCTGTGATCCTCCTGCCTCAGCCTCCCAAGCTGCTGGGATGACAGGGTTGTGCCATAAGCCCAGCTAAACATTTAAGTTTTGATTCCACAAGGGCCCAACTGTGTGCCCTGGGTGCTGGGAGTGCAGGGCAGAGGTGGGAGTTCTATACCTAGATAATGTTGGGGACTGCTTGGTTTAACAAAGTAGACACAAGCTTCTGTACACCAGGATATCCCAGGAGCTGTTCATAAGCCAAGAACCTCCTGATGTCTTATAAGACATGGCTAGAATGGTTGCCTTTTCTAATCTTATTTAAAGCATTCCTTTTCATTTATTTTTACGATTCAGGAGTTAAGAAAAAAATAAAAATAAAAACAAGCCCGGCATGGTGGCTCACACCTCTAATTCCGGCAACTCAGGAAGCAGAGACGGGATTGCAAGTTTGAAGCCAAAGGCAACCCGTGTAACTTTGCAAGACACTGTCTCAAGATAAAAGAGTAAAATATGGGCTGGGGGTGTGGCTCAGTGGTAGAGCACTTGCAAAGCATGTGTGAGGCCCTGGGTTAAACTCCCTGGTACCATAATAAACAAACAAACAAACTGCAGCGGGATATTGTTGACATACACTTGCACACTTCAAGTGTGCAATTTGATTTTTTTTGTATATGTGTAGCCCTGGGGGGTTGAACCCAGGGCCTCATGCATACTAGGCAAGTGCTCTACCACTGAGCTGGACCCTCAGGCCCTTTATTTCTGTTTTGAGATAGAGTTTTCCTAAACCAGACATAGTGGTGCATGCCTGTGATCTCAGCACTCTGTAGGCTGAGGCAGGAAGATGGACGTGAATTCAAAGCTAGCCTCGTCTACATGGCAAGTTCCGGGTCAGCCTGGACTACATAGCAAGACTCTGTCTCAAAAAAAAAAAAAAGAAAAGAAAAGAAAAGAAAGAAAGAAAGAAAGAAAGAAAGAAAGAAAGAGAGGAGAGAAAAAGAAAGAAAGAAAGAAAGAAAGAAAAGAAAAGAAAGGAAAAGAAAAGAAAAAAGAGAGAGTCTCAATCAGTTGAGCAGGCTCCCTCAGCCTGAAACTTGCAATCTTCCTGCCTCAGCCCCCTGAGTGCTGAGATTATAGATGTGCACTACAGTACACAGTTAAAATTCCTTTTTTTTTTTTTGCACTGGAGATCAAACCAAGGGCCTTGGACATGCTAGGAAGGCACTCTACCACTAAGCTCCATCCCTACCCTAATTTGATATTTTGACAGACATCCAGTACACTGCCATGAAAGCACCTTCACAATGGAGAGAGCAAATGTATCTATCACTCCCCAAACCATCCTTGTGCCCTTCCTCGTCCCTTCTCCCACTCATCTGCTATCCCCAGGCAACACTGACCCTCCCTACAGATTTGGTGTATTTCCTGGAATTTTACATAAATGGAATCCTACCATATACACTCTTTTTGTCTGGCTTCTTTCTTTCGGATGATTATTTTAAGAATCATCTGTTATTGTGTTTATCAATACTTCATTCTTTTTGATGTTGAGTGTATTCTATTGTATGGATTTATGATAATGTCTTTATTCACCTATTGATGGACATTTGGGTTGTTTTCAATTTCTGACTATTATAAATAAAACATCTATGAACGTTCATGTCCATAGGGACATATACTTTCATTTCTCTCAGGCAAGTACCTAAGAGTGGAATGGATCAAAATGTATGTGTGTTTAACTTATTAAAAAACTGCCAATATTAAAAGTCAGTACAAGAACAGGTGCTGATTGTGAATCAGACCATCAACTGTTCATATGCAGGTTCAAACTGAAACTGAAGAAAATTAGAACAAATGTACAAGAGCCAAGGTATGACCTTGAGTTTATCCCACCTGAGCTCAAGGACCACCTCAAGAACAAGTTTGATGCATTAGACACTAATGACCAAAGACCAGATGAATTGTGGCATGGCATCAAAGATATCACTCATGAGGAAAACAAAAGATTATTATGAAGATAGGAAAAATAGAAAATGCCAAGTTATATGTCAAAGAGACTCTGAAACTTGCCCTTGAATGATGAGCAGCTAAAGTAAAAGGAAGACATGAAGAAGTTAAAAAACTAAACATTTCAAAGGGCAGCTTGAGAAGACAAAATCAAACATTATAATGACATATGCAAAGAGCTGGAGATAGAAAACTGAAAGGGAAGAACACTCTTTTTCTCAAGCTTAAAGAAATGAAGGAAAAAATTCAAGCTTCAAGTGGCAATAGTGAAGGATTCTACAGGGAAGATATTAAATGATGCAGGAAATTTCCAAAGAAGATGGAAGGAATACACAGTCATTATACAAAAAAGAATTGGTAGATGACCAACCATTTCAAGAGGTTGCATATGATCAGGAACCAATGGTACTGAAGGATGAAATGGAAAGTGCTTTGAAGAAATTAGTGAAACACAAGGCTCTAGGAATTGATGGAATACCAATAGAGATGATTCAACGAAACATGTAGCAGTAGGGGTGCTAAATGTGCTTATGCCAAGAGGTTTGGGAAACAGCTACTTGCTCAACCAACAGGAAAAGATCCATATTTGTGCCTATTTCCAAGAAAGATTCAACCGAATGTGGAAATTATCGAACAATTTCTTACTATTACATGCAAGCAAAATTTTGCTAAAGATCATTGAAGAGCGACTACAGCAGAACATAGAGAGGGAACTGCTGGAAAACCAAGCTGGAATCAGAAGAGGGCATGGAATCAGGGACATCATTACTGATGTCAGATCGATATTAGCTGAAAGCAGAGAATACCAGAAAGGTGTCTGTCTATGTTTTATCGACTATACAAAGGGATTTGACTGTGTGGATCAGAATAATTGATGACTACCACTGCAAAGAATGGGAACACCAGAGCACTTAATTGTATTCATGAGGTATCTGTGCATAGACCAGGAGGCAGTCGTTTAAAGAGAACAAGGAAATAGTGCCTGGTTTAAGGTCAAGAATGGTATGCATGAGGGCTGTATTCATTTATCGTACCTCTTCAATCTCTATGCTGAGCAAATAATCTGAGAAAGTGGACTCCATGAAGAAGAATGAAGCATCAGGATTGGAGGAAGACTCATTAACAAACTGCTTTATGAAAATGACACACCTCTGGTTGTTGAAAGTGAAGGGGATTTGGAACATGAACCGATGAAGATCAAAGAACACAGCTTTCAATATAGATTGTGCCTCAACATCAACAAAACAGAAATCCTTACAACTGGGTCAGTACGCAGCTTCATGATAAAGAGAGACAAGATTGAAGTTGTCCAAGATTCTGCTTTACTTGGTTCTACAATTAATACCCACAGAAACAGTAGTCAAGAGATCAAAAGAAGCATTGCATTGGGAAAAGCTGTTGTGAATCACCTTTTCAAAATGTTGAAAAGTAAAGATGTCACATTGAAGACAAAGATGTGCCTGCCTCGTGACAATATTTTCAGCCACGTCAAATACTTGTGAAAGCTGGACACTGAATAAGGTAGACAAGAGAAGAATTGATGCTTTTGAATTATGGGGCTGGAGACAAATAGTGAATATGCCATGGACTGCCAAAAGAACCAACAGGTCTATTCTAGAAGTGCAACCAGAGTGTTCCTTGGAAGCAAGGATGGCCAGACTCTGTCTTACATATTTTGGACATGTTGTCAGGAAGGCCCAATCCCTGAAAAGGACATCATGTTTGGAAGACTGGCAGGTCAATGAAAAAAGGAAGACCCTCATCTACATGGATTGACACAGTGGCTACAACAATGCACTTACACATAAAAAAGACTGTGCCTGGCACGGAGTCAGGAAGCATTTTGTTCTGTTGTACATAGGGTCACCATGAATTGGACTCAACTCCATGCCACCTAACAACAACAGCTAAAGGAGTGCATCATGGATTTTTGTTATTTATTTATTTATTTATTTATTTGGTGGTACTGGGGGTTGAACCCAGGGCTTCGCGTTTGCATGCTTTGCAAGTGCAAGTGCTCTACCACTGAGCTGCACTTCCAGCCCATTTTTTTCCTTTTCAAGACAGGGTTTCACTAAATTATGCAGATTGCCTCTGGTCTGAGCTTGTGATCCTCCTGCCTCCGCTTCCCGAGTCGGTGGGATTACAGGCATGCGCCACTGCGGCCAGCCCTATTTTTATTTTTTGACCATACCAGGGAGTTGAACCCACGGCCTTGCACATGCTAGGCAAGTGCTCTCCCGCTGAACTGCTCCCCCAGCCCTTTGCCATTTTTTATTTTGAGACAGGGTCTCACTAAGTTGCACAGGCTGCCTGTGGCCTGAATCTTGCAATCTTCCTGCCTCTACCTCCCGAGTTACTGGGATTCCTGGCATGTGCCATGGGGCCTAGCCTGGATTCTCATTCTTTATAATATCTCTTGAGAAATCAAAGGACACCTCTTCTTTGGAGGGGATCTTCTTGTTTTCCTCCTCCCCAGGGAAGCAGGGATCATGATTTAGATGGGCCATGTCTTCTCTGGGTCTCAGGCTCCTCCTCCTATGATGAGGCACCTTTGAGAGGTGCTGGCAGCACTCAATGACCCCCGCAGTGCCTGGCCCACTGTGAGCCTGTGATCGCTGGTCTCCTAGTGAGCACTAAAGTTTCCCTGGGAGCAGGATGGGGCTCTCCATCCTTAGCATCCTTGTCTTCAACAGGGCCTGGAGTGTCAGTCACCAGGTCACCAGGCAGCAGATACGTCAGACAAGTTACAGCTGCCAGAGCCTTGTTGCACCTTGGACAACTGGGGACAGCCACTGGGAGACGATGCCCCCAGGGAATCGGGCACCCCACAGGCCAAGCCACAGGAGGCTCTGCCAGAGCCCAGGGCAGGGGCACATGAGGACAGCTCCCAGGAGGCAGTGCCACTAACGCCCATGGTGACAGCAGAGGAAGAGACAGCCAATCCCCTCTTGCCATCCACACCAGGACCTCAAACACCCAAGGAAGGGTAAGTCATTCTCCAGGGCCACCCCCTGCCCTGCTCCCTGCCCTCACCAGGTTGCTCTTCTGCTAAGTCACAGGCAAGGCGAATTCTAGTCTTGACTCCTGTTGACTTGCGGTAGGCTATTGGGCAAGTCATGTCCCTCTGGGCCTCAATGTTCCCATCTGTACAATAGGTCCAGTACCAGAATTTGGTTTGTAGGCCTGTGTGCATGAGGGTGTGAGGGAATGAGGGGCCCTGCTGGGATGAAAAGCCTAGTGCAATGAGGCTGGGGAGTGGGACTGAGCATCCTGGGGGCTCACAGTGGGGTGCAAGGGGCAAGCCTTGAGCAGAGCCTTCCCCCCTCCCCAGGGTTTCTCCCCCACTTCGAGGCAACACTGTGCAGACCCAGACAGCACCAGGACCTCTTCCTCCACCAGTAAGTAGGGGCAGAATGGGGCTGGGGTCAGGGTGTGTCTGGAGGGTGGAGAATCAAGAGGAGGAAGAGGCAGAAGGAAATGCACGTGCATGTGTGTGTGTGTTGCGCGTGTGGGCACATGTGTGTTTGTTTGTTTGTGGTACTGGGGGTTGAACCCAGGGCCTCGCGCTTGCATGCTCTGAAAGTGCTGGATCACTGAGCTGCACTCTCAGCCCATTTTTTTACTTTTTGAGACAGGGTCTCGCTAAGTTACACAGACTGCCTCTGGTCTCGAATTTGCGATCCTCCTGCCTCCGCCTCCTGAGCCGCTGGGATTACAGGCATACGCCACCGCACCCGGCTGTGTGTGTGGTTTTGGGACAGGGTCTCACCATGTAGTCCAGGCTGCCCCGGAACTCCCTAATGTAGCCCAAGCTGGCCTCGAATTCACGATCCTCTCACATCAACCTCCTGAGTGCTGGGATTACAGGTGTGCACCACTATGCCTGACTCTGTTTGAGTGTTTTGAGTAGGGGTCAAGGATGCTGTTGCACTCTGAAGCTCTTGAGTCTATCCCAGGCCATGGCTTATCCCACATCAGCCTGGATTTTCTTCCATCCATTTGCCTTCAGCCCCGGCCATGCAATCCAAAGCTTCCCTGAGCTTCGGGAGCCTGTCAGCCATCCCCACTCCACCAGCTCTGCCACTTCCTGGCCTTTGGGTTGATAGAGCAACTTGTGACTACATGGGCAGCCATTGGTATGCCCTTAACACACCTGCCCCTGTCTTTCTGCTGTGTTCCCTGGCCACACCCAGCCCCAGCTAACTCCATCCAGACTCACAGCCACCCCTGCACCTGAGCAGCTCGACACAGTTGCAGAAGCCCCTGGCTTGTCGAGGGCTTCCTCTTCGAGCAATGACCACACCTGTCATTTGCTCCTGGCTGTTCTTAGCTGGTCCCTGGCGATGCCACCCCCACCTCCACTCCAGGATGTCCTTGTACAATAGCATCCCCCAAGCACCCCAGCCCACCTCATGTGCCATTGAAAAACGAGAAGCATGACAGGAAAATCACCCCCAAGTCCCCCCCTTCCTGCCTTCACTGGGCTACTGTGGAAGCTGTGCAGACAGGTGCCTGTCCCCATCCCTGTGGTCCTCCCACTTCCTTAGACCTCTTAACCACCCCTCCACGGTCTCTCTCCCCATTTCTACAGGATCATTCCCATCCACACACGAGCGTGGGTCAGCGCCTACTTCGCCAACGCCCACGCTCCCCTCCACGATGGCCTCCTTTTTTTGCTTGTTTCTCCAGTACGATCCTAAAGAGTTATCAATCACTCCACTTCCTTGTATTTCCTCAATTGCTCCCAATATAAGACTTTTTATGGCCGTCTCAATAATCCCCACTTGGCTAGATCAAGTGGAAAAGCTCTGTCCTTACACCGCCACCCGACAGCGCTGTGATGCTGTGGCTCCCCCCATCTGCCTTAGGACTGTCCTCAGTGTCCTTCCTACTTCGCTGGCCCCTCCTTCTCAGACTCCCTCCTGGTTCCTCTCCATCGCTCTGCCCTCTGCTCTCTCATCTCCTCTCTCTCCCTGGCTGGCTTCATCCAGTCCCTCTGCTGAGTCCCAAACCTGCCTTTCCAGGCCAGATCTTGCCTTTAAATTCCAGGCTCACATATCCTACTGCCTGACTGAGTTTCACTTATGAAGGAGACCAGAGCAAAACATTGCATTTCCCACCTCATACCTGCTCCTGTCCCCCACCTTAGCAAATGACCCCACCTTTCACCTGGGTAGTGAGGGCTCATGCCAATCAGTTCAAAATCACTTCGGACCCCTCTCTTTCCCTCTACAATTCCTTCACACTCAATGCTTCTGCAAGCCCTTCCTAGTACTACCTAAAAAATGAATCCTGAATCCATTCCTTCCCTCCACTCTGGTCTAAGCGTCACCATCCAAAATCTTCGCCAAGACCCTAAGGCCCTAAGTCCAGCCACTCTGTTGAGATTTCTATCTCTTGGATAAGCTAAGCTTATTTCCACCTCAGGGCTGTTGAATGTGCTGTCCCCCCTGGGCCTGAAATTCTGCCATAGACATTCATGGCTGACTCCACAAAGTCATTTCGTTTTCAATTTGTTATTGTTGTTAGGTGCCGTCGAGTTGGTGTTTAACTCATAGCGACCCTACGTACAACAAGCAAAACACTATTGTCAGTGTTTCTCTGCTGTTCATAGGGTTTGCAATGGCTGATTGTTTTTTGGGAGGGGGTTGCCAGGTCCTTCTCCCAACTATATATCACCTAGTGTTCTCAGGCGGTCTCCTGGCCAAGTACCGACCAGGCTCGACCCTGCTTAGCTTCCAAGATCTGACGGGATGGGAGGCCACAGTGGTACAGCTACAGTCATTTTTCAACTTAAATTTCACTTTCTAAACAAGGCCTGCCCTGGCTACCTGATATCAAGTCATCTGTCACCCATAGTCTCCCTATTATATGATCCTGTTTTATTGTCTTTGTAGTACTTTCTTTATCTGAAAAGATCATATTAATATGTCAACCTACTTATTATTTAGAACACAAGCCCTGTGAGGACATTCTATTTTATTCACTACTCTGTGTTCTGTGTCTAAATCTATGTCCAGTGCATAGTTGATGCTCAGTTTGAAGTGGCTGAATAAATGAATGGGTAGAAATAATACAAAGCACCTCACTGGACTGATAAGAAGTCAGTCAGATGAGCTATAAGAAATGTTCCTTAGCCAAGTGCCATGGCACATGCCTGTGATCCCAGCAACTTGTGAGGCTGAGGCAGGAGGATCACAAGTTTGAGACCAGAGACAGTCTGAGCAACTGAGCAAGACTGTCTCAACATAAAAAAAATAAAAAATAAAAAAGAGGTTGTGTCTCAGTGATATAGCACTTACCTAGCATGTGCAGCCCCCTAGTCATGAAGAAAAGGAACAAGAAAAAAGAAATATTGCTTGTGTAGGCATTTCCTTCTCTTCGCTTCCATGCCTGGGCACAGCCTGGGCTTGGTCCCGTGGGAGAGAAGAGAGGAAGAGAGGGTCCGGTGGAAATGAGCTTGTCAAGGCCAAGGCCAGCAGGAAGGACAGAGTGGAGGGAGGTAGTGGGGAGGGAGAAGATGGTGGAAGATGAGATCACAAGCGTGGTAGGGGCAGATTGCGCTATGTGGGGTGAAGGTTTGGGTGTAAATTTTAAGTCTGAGCTGAGCTACTGACAAGTTTTAGGCAGAATTGTAAGGTGATCTGATGTGAGCCGGTTGGCTGGCGAACTTGCATGGAAAGGCCAAGGGCAGAGATTGTGGCAGTACAGTACACGGGAGATGGCGATGGACTTGGACCAGGGTGGCAGTAGTGGCGGTGGAAGGAAGTACATGAGGATTCTGGAAGTGGTGCCAAGAGGACTTGGTGATGGGCTGCGTGATACAGAGGTGGGTTGGAGAAAGAGGAATCAACATGGACTCTACCAAAAATATCCCCAGAAAATAACAAGTAGGGGTGAGGATGTGGAGAAATCGGAACCCTTGTGCACTGTTGGTGGGGATGTGAAATGATGCAGCCACTGTGGAAAACAGTATGTCAATACCTCAAAAAATTAAATATAGTATCTCCAAAAAAATAGTACTACAATATTGTTGTTGTCATTGTTAGGTGCCATCAAGTTGGGTCCAACTCATAGCAACCCTACATACAACAGAACAAAACACTCCCTGACACTTTGCCATGCATTCAACTTTTTTTTTTATGTTTACATAGCCCATTGTTGCAGTTGTGTGTCAATCCATTTAGTTTTGAGGGTCTTCCTTTTTCCATTGACCCCTCACTCTCCCAAACATGATGTCCTTCTCCAAGGACTGGTCCCTGCAGTCTAGCCATCCTTGCTTCCAAGGAGCGTTCTGGTTGAACTTCTTCTAGGATGAATCTGTGGGTTCTTTTGGCAGTCCATGGTATATTCAGTAATCATCTCTAGCAACATAATCCAAAAGCATCAGTTCTTCTCCTTTCTCCCTTATTCATTGCCCAGCTTTCACAAAGCATATGATGCAACCAGAAATACCATGGCATGAATCAGGTGCACCTTCGTCTTCAATGTGACATCTTTATGCTGCAATTCCACTTCTGAGTAAATGGCCTCCCCACACACACTAAAAAGCAGGATCTTGAAGAAACATTTGTACCCTGAGTTCATAGCATCATTATTCACAATCACTAAAATATGGAAGCAGCCCAAGTGGCCATCAGTGGGTGAGCTGAAAAGCAAAATGTGATAAATCCATGCAATATTATTCAGCCTTAAAAAGGAAAGAAATTCAGACACACGCTGCAACGTAGATAAACCCTGAGGACCTTATGCTAGGTGAAATAGCCAGTCCCACCCCCACACAAAATCCTCTATGATTCCTTATGTGAGATACTTAGAGTAGCTGGATGTGCTGGTGCTCACCTGTGATCCCAGTGACTTGGGAGGCTGAGGCAGGAGGATCTCAAGTTCCAGGCTAGAGGAGCTTGTGCGATTTAGTGAGACTGTCTTAAGATAAAAAATATTAAAATGGGTGCAGCTCCGTGGTAGAATTCTTGCAAAGTGTGCAGAAGGTCTTGGGTTCAAGCAAGTACAAAAAAAGAAAAAAGAAAAAGAAAAAGAAAGAAAGAAAGAAAGAAAGAGAAAAAGAAAAAAGTGGTAAGAAAGAGAGATACTTAGAGTAATGGAATTCATAGACAGTTGGTGGAGCGGTGATTATCGGGGGCTGGGAAGGAGTGAATGGGAAGTAATTGTTTCATGGGTATAGAGTTTTCGATTTTTCAAGATGGAAAGAATTCTGGAGACGGATGTTGGGTATGGCTGCCCATTATGAGTACTGAATATCACCGAATTGTATGCATGCTTAGCTATAGGAGGTAGAGATGCTAAGTTTTATGTTATGTGTATTTTACCACCACCACCACCACAACAACAACAACAACAAAAATGGAAAGAGAAGGACTCGAGCCTGGGCTCAAGTAATCGATGGAGTCATTCAGTGAGTTGACTCCGAGGAAGCAACAGGTGGGAGGAACCCAAGGTGTCAGCTTTGGTCCTGTTCTGTACACTCAAGAATGTCAAGGAGGACGTCTGGAGTAAGAAGGACAGAGAAACCAGGATTGGATACATTAATGTGAGGAAAACAGAGTCATGGCAGCAAGCTTGAATCTAGGGAAGGAGACAATACTGCTTGGGAGGAAATCTGAGGACAGACCCCTGGGTCTCTGTGACATTTAGAAATGAAGCCATCGCAGGAGGTGGCCCGAGCAGCCAGGGAGGTGGTAGGGTTTCAGGCAGACAGTGTTTCAGAGGACAAAGCTGCCATCTGGGTCTAGCGCAGCAGCCAGTTCACTCAGATGGAGGCAGAGGTGTGAGCAGGGCCTCAGCAAGAGCAGCTTTGGGGAGGCTGAAGGGTGGAGGCTGAAAGGAGATGGGAGCAGGCAGAAGCCAGGAAGTGCGAAGCTTTCAAGGAATTTTACTGTCCAAGCAGAGCAGAGGACTGGGTCAGTAGCTCGAGGGATTTGTGGTGTCAGGAAAGTTTGCTTTGTGTTTTAAAGAAAGAAAGAAGATAGAGCTGGCAGGATAGCTCAGTGGAAGAGCAGAGCGTGCAGGAGCCAGGGAGCCAGGCCAGGTGGTGCACCTGTAATCCCAGCTACGAGCGACTCAGGAGGCTGAGGCAGGGGAATCACAAGTTCAAAACCAGCCTTGGCTACACAGTGAGTTTAAGGCAGCCTGGGGAACCCAGTAAGATCCTGCCTCAAGATAAAATAAAAATAAAAAGGGGTCAGGGATGTAGCTCAGTGGTAGAGTGCTTGCCTAGTTTAGGGGAGGCCCTAGGTCTAATCCCCAGTACTGAGGTGAGGTGGCAGTCAGGGGTGGAAGGAAGAGAATATATTTATGTACTAATGGGGATATTCTGGTGGTGGATGTGGACATTTTCAGAAGAGCAAGCATGTGGCGAGAGGTAGTGTCTTTGATTCAGAGAAAGGACTGGGCTGGGTCAGGTGTGGTGGCACATGCCTGTAATCCCATGACTTGGGGGTGCAGAGGCAGGAGGATGGCAGGTTGGAGGCCAGAGGCAGCCTGTGTAACTTAGTGAGACCCTGTCTCAAGATCAAAAATTGTTTAACAGCCAGGCGTGGTGGCTCATGCCTGTAATTCCAGCAGCTTGGGAGGCAGAGGCAGGAGGATCTCAGGTTCGAGACCAGAGGCAGTCTGTGTAATTTAGAGAGATCCTGTCTCAAAAAAGAAATAAAAGAAATGGGCTGGGGTGCAGCTTAGTGGTCCAGCACTTGCAAAGCATGCAAATGAGAGGTCCTGGGTTCAATCCCCAATTCCGAAAAAAAAAAAAAAAAAAAAAAAGGTCTAACAAAGGGGTGGGGCTGGAGGTCCAGTCCAGTTGTAGAGCGCTTGCAAAGTATATGCGAGGCCCTGAGTTCAACCCCTAAGCCCCACAAACAAAAAATAGAAAAAGAAAGGGCTGTGCTGCTAGGCTGGAACTGGTGGTCTGGGCTACCGACAGCCTTCCTCTAAGGGGAGGGACCTGCTACAGGGGGTGGCTGCATTTGCCAGATGAATGAGAAGTAATTTATTGAGTGCCTACTATGCGCTGGGGACACATGGGCGGCAGAGGCAGAGCCGGGGCCATGTTGCTTGCGTTCTGGTCAGGTGGGCCAACAGCAGGCAGGACCAAGGGCAGCTCAGGCCATGCTGACGCGTTGAACAAAATAAACCACGAGGTGGCACTCAGAGTAACTCACTCAAGACCACAGCCCATAGGTGGGCGTGGCAGGTCACAAGTGGGAGGGGACTCAGGGTGGGGGCTTAGCGGGACTCACGTGAGATTGGAGGCAATCCGAGGGGGCTCCGGGAGGAAGGGGCCGTCCGAGGATACCCAGAGAGGGGAGGCAAGGAGAAGCTGTGTAGGACCGTCTGTCTGGCTGAGGCCCCACAGATGCCCTCCCTGTCCTCAGGTGGCGAGGGACGCAGCCGAGAGGGGGATGCTGGACCACGCGCAGAAGCAGCTACAGGAGTTGGAGGTGGCTGCCGGGGCCCAGAGCCCCAGGAACCCCCGGCAGGGCTTCATGAAGTGCTTGCTGGAGGTGGAGGAGGAGGAGGCTGCTCAGCGGAGGGCCTCGAAGGCCCGGCTGACAACCCGGAGGTCCCCCAGGGCCCTGACCCCTGTGCCCACCTTGGTCCCTGTCAACAACTCAGCCCCAAGCTTGCCTCTGACCCTGCCTCACGCCCCCACCTCAGTCTCTGCTACCATCCTGTCGCGGGCTCGGCCCCTGGCCCCCGGGCCAGCCTCTGCCCCTGTGAAAACCCCAGGCCCAGCGTCAGGGCCACGCCCAGGTGTGCGGGCCCCTCCCCCGGACCTGGGCTGCAGATGGCCTGAGCTCTTGCCCCAGAGCAACGAGAGGAGCCTGAGCTACCCCAAGGGACGGTAGGAGCCACTGCTGCAAACCGACTCGCCCAGCAGGGTCCCCACACTCAGAGTCCTGCTCCAGACACTGGCCCTGGCATCTCCTTCCACTCTTTAGTCCCTGCTCCTAAGCTGCCCCTTCCTCCTGTCCACTCCTATCTCGTTCTTCCTCTCACTCTTTCCTGATACCGCTCTCTTGCTCTCGCTGTCTCTTCTCTGTACTTCCCAGCTCTGTAGCCCCTGTCTAATCTCCTTTCCCACTTTTTTCTTTTTCGTTTTCTTTCTTTTTCTGTGTGTGTGTGTGTGTGTGTGTGTGTGTGTGTCTGTGTCTGTGTCTGTGTGTCTGTGTGTGTGTTGCTGAAGGTTGAACCGTGGGTGCTGCATGCACTTTCCAAGTACTCTACCGCTGAGCTGCACCCCCAGCCCCTTATGTTTTATCTTGTGACAGGGTCTCTCTAAGTTTAGTTATGCAGGCTGGCCTCGAACTTGTGATCCTCCTGCTTCCACCTCCCAAGTTGCTGGGATCACAGGCCTGGCTCCTTTCCCACTTCTGATCCTCTCCCTCTCTTCCTTCCTTCCTTTCCTCCTCCTTCCTTCCTTTCTTTCTTTCTTTCTTTCTTTCTTTCTTTCTTTCTTTTTCTTCTTCCTTTCTTTTCTTTTTCTCTTCTTTCTTTTTCTCTTTCTCCTCTTTCCCTTTCTTTCTTCCTTCATTCTGTCCCCTCCCTCCCTCCCTTTCTTTCTCTCTTTCTTTCTTTCTTTCTTCTTTCTTTCTTTCTTCCTTTCTCTCTCTCTCTCTTTCTTTCTTTTTTTCTTCTGTGCTAGAGATTGAACTCAGGGCTCTGGCCATCCTAAGCAAGTGCCCTATCTTCAGGCCCCTTTCCTCTTTCTAACTCCCCAAGGGGTCTCTGCTCCTCCAGCCCCTCTGCCTCACTCCTCCCCTAGGTCTCAGACCGCACCTACCGCAGAGCTGCCCTAGGGTCGTTCCCATGGCCTCCCCTGCCCAGGTGACCCCTCCCCTCTGATGCTGGGCTGTCACCCTCTGCAGGCAGGAGCCAGGAGAGTGCTGCCTGCTCCGACTGTGCCAGAACTGGGAGGAGGGGTCTGAGGAGCACCTCACTCTGAAGCAAGAGGAAGGTGAGGGCAGTTGGGCAGGGAGCCCCACAGGGTTACCTGCGCTTGGCCAAGGGCACAGAGCAGATGGACCCTGACCCTGCTGGCTGCTCTTGCTGGGCCCTCTGATCTGAGATCCAGTGTTCCACCCACTCCAGAGCCACCTCCCCGGGGTAGACGAAGGTCCTGCAGAGCCCCGCACACTCTGGAGGCCATTCAGCCTTCCCACCCCAATCCGCTTGGTAGGTCCTCTTTGGAGGCAGCATGGCTGGGAGATAGGGCTCCAGAAGCCCTCACCCACCTTAGACGGTCCCTGTGCATTTAGCGGGGCCACCATCCCTGGACAGGTCCCCATTTCCCACCACATCCTATTCCACCTCAAAACTAAAATGTCAGCCAGGCATGGTGGCGCACGCCTGTAATCCCAGCGGCTGGGGAGGCGGAGGCAGGAGGATCGCAAGTTCAAGACCAGAGGCAGTCTGCATAACTTAGCAAGACCCTGTCTCAAAAAGTAAAAAAAAAAAAAAATGGACTGAGGGTGCAGCTCAGTGGTCCAGCACTTGCAGAGCATGCAAGCGCAAGGCCCTGGGTTCAACCCCCAGGACTGAAAAAAAAAAAAAAAAAAAAGTCCAGAACCTTTCCCTGGGTGAGGCACTCTGCCCTTTGCCCTCTGCCATCCTTGGGGCTGGGTACAGTGACCTTGCTTTTCCATATTGCCCTGGTCCTAGAAGAATCGAGATGCAGCCTACCACCCCTGACTCCTCCCCAAAGCCTGGGACCCTCTTGGCCAGAGAGGCCCCTATTCTGCCTTCCCTGAATGCGCTCACTGGCTCCTGACCTCGTCCTTGAAACTCACTTCTTTCCGTGTGAAAACTCCCTGGCCATGGCGGCGGGGGTGTTTTTCCAAGCCCAGCGCTGCCTCCTTGAGCTGCTCAGGGACAGCAGGCCACTTGGCTGGCCGCCCTCCTTGGGGAGAGTGGCTGGAGGGGAGGCAATGACTGGTTGCAACATGAAAGGCCCCCACGCCCAGGTGCCCCTGCCCTCCCCACAGCCTTCCGCAGCTACTTCGAGGTCTTCAACGGCCCCAACGAGGTGGACGCGCAGAGCCTGAAGAACATCCTGCTGCTTGTGGGCTTCTCCCTGACGCCAGCCCAGGTGGAGGACGCCCTGATGAGCGCGGATGTCAATGGTGAGGCGGCCGCGGCTCTGGCCCACTGGTGGCTTCGTGGTCTGCTGTCAGTCTGGAAATTCTCCATAGTGTTTGAACAAGGGGACCTGCCCTGCACTTTCATCATTTTCTGGGGCCCACAAATGACATAGCAGTCCTGGTTCCTGGAGTCAGTGCTCCCTGAGCACCTAGTCACAGCCCGCTCCTGGGGATCCGGAGATGACCAAGACCTACCTCGTGACCCCATAGTGTGGTGACCTCAGGGATCCCTTCCCTTCGGGCTTTTGCACGTGCTTCCTCAGAAGTTCCTCCAGGATGCGGTCACTCCCTTTACCAGCCGTGTGGTCTTGGACAGGTCACCAACGTTCCCTAAGCCTGTTTCTCCCTGTGTACAATGGGCTGGGAACAACACTTAGCTCACCAAGCTTCTGTAAAGATGAAGTGAGATAAACCAGGCACAGCACTGAGCACAGTCCCTGGTGTTCAGCAGCTGGTCTTATTCCTCCAATAACCCTTGGTGGCAGGGGTGTTTTTCCAAGCCGTATGGCCTTCCTCTTCCTGGAGTCCTTTCTGCCCCTCAACTTTTATACATGCTTCCACTTAGTTTCCTCAGGGATTCAGACCAGTGCCCCACCAAACACTCTAATGAAACTCCTGTATTTCAACCACACACTTCTAACACCAGTAACACCATCCGCTGCTGATCTTATTCCTCCAATACCCCTTTCCTTCTGTGTGTGCTCCTACCGGCCCATTCTGGGCAGGGCACCAAGGACATAGATGTGTAAGACGCATAAGCCCTGCTGCTTGTGAGGCTCACAGACAGTTTGCCTTGGGGTAAGGATCAGCACAGAGGTTAAGAGGCACCAATGAAGCAGCACTTACACGGCTTGGAACAAGAGGTCAGGACAGACAGCTTCGTGGAGGAGGTGATGTGCAGGGCAAGTGATGAAAGATCAAGCAGGAGTTAGGCAGGGAGAGAAGAAGGAAGAAGGGAATTCCTGGTGGCAGAAATAACCAGGGACGAGAGTGCAGGGTGTGGGGGATCACAGTGGCGGGACCTGGGGGACAGTGGGACTGTGCAGGACCTGGGTCCTGACTACAAGGTGTCACAACTGTTCCCTCCATCACCACACAAGTGTGAATCCTCACAATTCAAGGTTGACCCCAGAGACTGGGGCTGCAGCCTAGCATCAGCCTAGCATGAGGCCCTGGTTCTATCCCTAGCATGAAGAAGAAGAAGGAGGAGGAGGAGGAGGAGAGGGAGGAAGAGGGGGAGGGGGAGGAGGGGGAAAAGAAAGGATAAAGAAAAGAAAGAGAAAAATAGGAAAGAAAGGAAAGGAAAAGTAAAAAGAAAAGAAAAATAGACTCTAGCTCTGCCCCCCATGGGAGCCTAGGCAAGAGGCTTCTTTCCTTTAAGAAGTCTCATCTGTGAGGTGAGATGAGATTACTAAGCCCCCTCACATGTAAGCTTTAAGGACTAGAGACCATCCAATCATTTGTCAAGTAGCTCAAAGAATATCCACTAAGCACCTACCTGTCTGAAACCCTTGGGACACAGCACAGAACAAAGCACACAGTCTTTGCCTCCCAGAACCTCCATTAAATTACTGATGTTACAAGTGTGTGGTTGAAATACAGGAGTTTCATTAGAGTGTTTGGTGGGGTACTGGTCTGAATCCCTGAGGAAACTAAGTGGAAGCATGTATAAAAGTTGAAGGGCGGAAAGGACTCCAGGAAGAGGGAGTAGCATATGCAAAGGCCCTGAGCAGAGAAGAATGTGGCCCTTGGGGAAGCAAATTAATGCCAGAGTAGCTTAGCATGAGATGAGACTGGAGGCAGGTAATGGTATATCCTGCAGTACCTTAAAAATCAAGGTGTGAATCTTCTTGCACGGTGACTAGTACTTGCTGACATTTAGTGGGCGTGCATTATAGGCCCAGCTCTGTTCTAAGCACTTTGCTTCATTTTATCCCCCGTGAGATAAGTGTTATGATTATCCTTACTCCGTAGATGAGAAAACCAAATCTTCCTGGGGTTAAGAGACTTGGCCAGGGT
This sequence comes from Pedetes capensis, assembly GCA_007922755.1. Classification (NCBI taxonomy): domain Eukaryota; kingdom Metazoa; phylum Chordata; class Mammalia; order Rodentia; family Pedetidae; genus Pedetes; species Pedetes capensis. The sequence continues at coordinate 48,576 of VMDO01013288.1, forward strand.
CACATGGATGGGAAGTGATGGACCTGGATATGAACCCAGACTGCTGCCTCCAGGACACAAGGTCCGGGAGGTTTAGTTTCTGCCTTCTTTCCTGTGTACACCACATTGAATCGTCACTATTTTTATAATCTCACCCAGTGAGTGAACGGTAGTGTCATGCTGGGGTCACAATGCCTGGGCCTTCCTCAAGAGGCCCCTGCCCACCCTGTTTCTCCTTTGGTCTCCACAGGAGATGGTCACGTGGACTTCCAAGACTTCTTGGCTGTGATGACAGACACCAAGCGCTTCTTCTGCTCTGTAGGTGAGCAGGGATGAGCCCAGGGTGCTCAGAGCTGGAGGAGGGGCCAGGAGGCTGACGGGGAAGCATCCAGGGCCACCCAGTGGTAATGGCAGCCACCCTCCCATGTCCCCAGAACAGAATCCTCTGATGAACATGGCTCTCCCCAACCCCCACACACTGCTCTTTGAGATCCTGTCCCTGCTGGTGGAGATGCTGGCCTTGCCGGAGGCAGCCTTGGAGGAGATCACAAAGTGAGTGGGGCTGGTGTGTTGGGGGTGGAGGGTTGTGGGTGCAAAAGTGGCATCACCTAGCATTTTGGCAGCTGAAGACTTTTCATGGTTAGGACTTTTAGTTTCAAGTGAAAGAAATCCAAATAAAATTGGCTTAAACAAAAGGGGAGTGCATTGACTCAAATAACTGGACAGGGCTTCAGGAATGGCTCGATCCAGAAGACCAAACCATATCAATAAGGTTTTATTCCTCCATCTGTCCATCTCTGTGCACTGGCTTCAAGGTTAGCTAGGCTCTCTCCAGCTGGGAAGGCTGATAATGGGCAGCCCCATGCCCACACACTCCTGGTTCAGCAACTTCAGCAGGAAGAGGAATTCTTCCCTGCAGTGCCCATACAGAAATCCTAGAAAAGGACACTAAGGAAACTCACCTGGGGCCAAAGGACACAAGCCTCTGCGTGTTTCCAGGAAGAGTGGTGGGCAGGTAATGCACAACTAAGGAAGAGGTGGCCACAGGCAAAAGCAGCATGAAAGTCCAGACCTAGAAGTAATGGATCAAGGCGCAAGGGCCCAGCTGATCTCCAGACAGCTGTGTCAGACCGTCAGGCCTCAGAGGACCCCTAACCTCCATTTCCTGTCTTCAAAGTGAGCAGATTTTTTTTTTTTTTTTTTTTTTTGGTACTGAGGATTGAACCCAGGGCCTCGCGCTTGCATGCTTTGCAAGGGCTGGACCACTGAGCTGCACCCCTAGCCCAATTATTTTTTATTTTTTATTTTTATTTTTTTACTTTTTTTGAGACAGGGTCTCGCTAAATTACACAGACTGCCTCTGGTCTCGAACTTGTGATCCTCCTGCCTCTGCCTCTCAAGTCGCTGGGATTACAGGCGTGTGCCACTGCACCCAACTCAAATTAGAAGATTTTAGTACTTGCTGTCCAGTAAATGTTACCTTTCAACACAGGTGGCTGTGGGGGTCAGATCAGAATGCAAAAAGCACTTGGTGACTGCTCTGCACAAAGGTTTTGTAACTGTTTCAGAGGAAAGCCAGGGATCCAGCAGGAGGAAGGAAGTTTTTGGAGCACTGCCTGTGCCTCTCATGAGTTCTGCCCCAGGGCTGATCAGCTTTTATTCGTGTAGTCTTGCTTCCTTGCTTTCTGAGAACGTATTTGTGAAAAGCCTGGGTGTTTCCTAAGCTCTCTCATGGGCAAGATTCAGTTTCCAAACTCTCCTGTTGATCTTCATTTCTCATCTTATTGGGGAAGGTCTACAGCAGACCTTATGCTAGGGCAGGGATCGGCAAACTGTGTGCTGCTGGCTATATCCAGCCTGCCCCGTGTTTATAAAGTTTTATCAGAACACAACCAACCTGTTCATTTACATATCATCTATAGATTCTTTCTTGCCAGAAGTACTTGTGACAGAGACCATATAGACTGCAAAGCCAAAACATTTATTATCTGTCTCTTTAGAGAAGTTTTCCCAGCCCCTCTCTAGGGCATAGTCCTTACCCCTATTGTATGGCTTCTCTGGCATCTCTGCTTCATGTTCTGGAGTATTAGTGATAGTTAATTGAGGTCTGTGTTAGTTTGTGCATTGAAAATGTTGCAGTGTTTTCCTTATCTTAGAAATCCTGCTTGCTATCTAATGCCTGGAAAAAAGTCTCCTCATATATTTTGCCCAGTTTATGGTAGGGGTGTGTTTAAAGCTGTTCGGGATGCAGTAACAAAGTATTATAGACTGGGAGGCTTATAAAGAATATGGGGCTGGGGTTTAGCTCAGTTGGTAGAGTGCTGCTCTGTACCCCCTGAGTCCCTGGGTTCCATCCCTAGCACTGCAAAAATGGGAGAAGGACATGGCAGCCCACTCGTGAAATAATCCCAAAGAAACAATCAGCCATTGAAAACCCTACAAGCTATGAGTTGGATACCACTCAAAGGAACCTAGCAACAACAATGGCCAAATATAGGACAGAAACAATCTTATGAGAGCGATGACTTCTTGGGGCTCATGGTTTAAGGATTTCGGTCCACAGAGGCAGGGTGGGTGTGGTGGCGGGCCAGGCAGCCACATCATGGCAGATCAGGAGCAGCAAAGAGATACTAGAACTGTGGCCCACATAAAACCTCCAAAGGCCTGCCCCAGTGACTACGTCCACAAAGCTGAGTCCCACCTCCTACAATTCCACAGCCTCTACAAACAGTGCCAGTGGCTGGGGACCAAGCATTCAAGCACATGATTTTGGGGGGACATTTTCAAACTATAACAAAGTGTCTAGATTATGGCTAGCCTGGAGTCTACTGTCAACCTCCAGCATTGATCTCTGTTCTGCTTTCAACCCTGTAAGCCTCTCTAGCAAGCCTTGGCAATCTCGTCCTGTGCCAGTGACTTGCTAAGGTCTCCACACAGTCTCCTGCTCCCTCTACCCACCCCAGGCCTGGCTTCTTCCTTTCTGATCTCCTGACACTGGAATTCCAGCTTCTCGAGCTGCCCTGACTTCTGTCCTCTGGCTCCTGGGTTCAAGCAAGACTCAGGTGCTCTGCTCTGACCCTCGCTGCACCAGGCTCTGGAACTGCCCCCAGACAGAGAGCCAAGATGATTACAGGGCTTACCTTGCATAGTATTTTCCTTATCTTAGAAATCCTGCTCGCTATCTAATGCCTGGAAAAAAGTCTCCTCATATATTTTGCCCAGTTTATGGTAGGAGTGTGTGTGAATCTGTTTGGGCCACAGTAACAAAGTACTATAGACTGGGTGGCTTATAAACAACAGAAATTTACCATTTACAGTTCTAGAGGCTGAAGGTCCAAGATCAAGGCCCTGGCAGATTCAGTGTGTGGTAAGGACTTGCTTTCTGGACAGACATAGGCTGTGTCCTCACATGGTGGGAGTGATAAGGGATGTCTCTAGTTCCCTTTTATAAAGGTACTAATGGGCATTAGCCCCCATTTGTCAGTTTGCTGTACTATGTGGGCTTGTGTGTTGCTGTGATGCTGAAAGCTATGCCACTGGTATTTCAGATACCAGCAGGGTCACCCACGGCGGACATGTTTCAGCTGAGTTTCCAAACTAAGACAGACTGGGGAGAAGGAACTGGCAGTGCACTCCCAAAACAATTAGTCATTGAAAACCTTATGTAGAACAGAAACACTGTCAGATATAGGGCCAGAAAATGAGCCCCTCAGTATGGAAGGCACTCAAAAGACAACTGAGGAAGAGTTGCCTCCTCAAAGTAGTCTACCTTGATGACAGAAATGGAGTAAACCCCCAGGGACTTCCATCTGCTGATGTGGCACGGCGCAAAATGAGAAGAAACAACTGTAAACATCCATTAATAACTGGAAAGTGGAATGTACATAGTATGAACCTGGGAGAATTAGAAATTGTCAAAAGTAAAGTGGAGTGCACAAATATTCACATTCTAGGCATCAGTGAGCTGAAATGGACTGGGATTGGCCATTTTGAATCAGAAAATCACGTGGTCTACTCTGCTGGGAATGACAAAAAGAAATTTGATGATATCATTTGATAATTTCCACATTCGGTTGTATCTCCTTTCTTGGGGATAGGCACAAATATGGATTCATCATCAAAAAAGCCAACTTAAGATCTGTCCTGAAGTACAAAGCTGCCAGTTATAGAGCAATATCCACAAAAGGAAGTCCAGTTAATATGACTGTTACTCAAATTAATTCACCAACCACTAAGGCCATGAATGAAGAGGTAGAAGATTTTTACCAGCTTCTGCAGTCTGAAATTGATCAAACATGCAATCAGGATGCACTGATAATTACTGGTGATTAGAATTCAAAAGTTGGAAACAAAGAAGGTGGCTCAGTCGTTGGAAAATAAGGCCTTAGTGACAGAAACAATGCTGGAAACTGCATGACAGAATTTTGCCAGACTAATGAACTTTTCATTGTAAATACATTTTTCACCAACAATAAATGGCAACTGCATATATGGAATTCACCGGATGGAACATACAGGACCAAATTGACTACATTCATGGAAAGAGACAATGGAAAAGATCAATATCAGAAGTCAGAACAAGACCAGGTGCTGATTGTGGATCAGATGGTCAACTGGTCATATTCAGGTTCAAACTGAAACCGAAGAAAATTAGAACAAGTGTATGAGAGCCAAGGCAAGACCTTGAGTATATCCTGAGTTCAGGACAATCTCAAAAACAGATTCGATGCATTAGACACTAATGATGGAAGACCAGAGGAGTTGTGGCATGACATCAAAAACATCATTCATGAGGAAAGCAAAAGATTATTAAAAAGATAGGAAAAAGACCAAATTACATATCAAAAGAGAACCTGAAATTTGCTCCTGAACATTGAGCAGCTAAAGTGAAAGGCAGATAGTACAAAGTTAAAGAACTACACAGAATATTTCAAAGGGAAGCTCAAGAAGACAAAATCAAATATTATAATGACATGTACAAAGAGCTGGAGAAAGAAAACCAAAAAAGAAGAACATACTGTTTTTCTCAAGCCTAAAGAATTGAAGAAAAAAACTCAAGCCTCGAGTAGCAATATTGAATGATTCTATAGGGAAAATACTGACTGATATAGAAAACATCAAAAGAAGGTGGAAGCAATACACAGAGTCATTATACCGAAACGAATTGGTGGATGACCAACCGTTTCAAGAGGTTGCATATGATCAGGAACCAATGGTACTGAAGGAAGAAATGGAAAGTGCTTTGAAGAAATTAGTGAAACACAAGGCTCCAGGAATTGATGGAATACCACTAGAGATGTTTCAACAAACAGATGCAGCACTGGAGATGCTAACTTGTCTATACCAAGAGATTTGGAAAATAGCTACCTGGCCAATTGACAGGAAAAGATCCATACTTGTGCCTATCCCCAAGAAAGGAGATACCAAACCAAATGTGGAAATTATTGAAAGATATCATTAATATTACATGCAAGTGAAATTTTGCTAAAGATCATCCAAAAGCGACTGTAGCAGTATATAGACAGGGAACTGCCAGAAAATCAAGCCAGATGCAGAAGAGGGTGTGGAACCAGGGACATCATTGCTGATGTCAGATCAGTATTATCGAAAAGCAAATACCAGAAAGGTGTCTATGTTTTATTGACTATACAAAGGCATTTGACTATGTGGATCACAATAAATTATGGACAACATCGTGAACAATGGGAATACTAGAGCACTTAATTTTACTCAATGAGGAATCAGTGCATGGACCAGGAGGTAGTAGTTCAAACAGAACAAGGAAACACTGCCTAGTTTAAAGTCAGGAAAGGTGGGTGTCAGTGCTATATCCATTCACCACACCTCTTTGATCTCTATACTGAGCAAATAATCCGAGAAGCTGGACTTTATGAAGAAGAACACAGAATCATGATTGGAGGAAGACTCATTAACAACCTGCGTTATGCAGATGACACAACTCTGCTTGTTGAAAGTGAAGAGGATTTGAAACATTTACTGACAAAGATCAAAGAACAGAGTCTTCAGTATAGATTGCGACTCAACATCAGCAAAACAAAAATCCTTGCAACTGGGGCAGTACACTGCTTCATGATAAATGGAGAAAAGATTGAGGTTGCTTAAGCTTTGCTTTACTTGGTAGTATAATCAACACCCGTGGAAACAGCAGTCAAGAAATCAAAAGATGCATTGCATTGGGAAAAGCTGTTGCAAAAGACCTCTTTAAAGAGTTGAAAAGTAAAGATGTCACATTGGAGACTAAGGTGTGCCTGACTCATGCCATGGTATTTTCAGTTGCAGCATATGGTTGTAAAACCTGGATAATGAATAAGGAAGATAACAGAAGAACTGATGCTTTTGAATTATGGTGCTGAAAATGAATACTGAATATACCATGGACTTCCAAAAGAACCAACAGATCTATCTGTTCTAGAAGAAGTACAACCAGAGTACTGCTTGGAAGCAAGGATGACTAGACTGCATCTTATGTATTTTGAACATGTTATGAGGGACCAATCCTTGAAGAAGTACATCATGTTTGAGGAAGTAACAGGTCAATGAAAAAAAGGAAGATTCAACTGGGTGGATTGACAACAGTATCTACAACAATGGGCTTAAATATATAAAATCTTGTGTATATGGACAGTGTCAGCGAGTGTTTTGTTCTGTTGTACATAGGGTTGTTATGAGACAGACCAGACTTGATGGCACCTAACAACAACAACAACAAGGGGCATTAATTAGGCACCACTAGGGTGTCAGCTTCATGACCTAATTCCCTCTCAAAGCCTCCACTTTCAAATATTATCACCCTGGGAGAAGGGATTTCAATATATGAATTTTAGGAGGACACAAACATTCAGACCACAGAAGAGAATTAGTCTGGGACCAGTTATAGCCCAAAGATGATTTATTTTTAGTACTGTGGTGACTGAACCCAAGGCCTTGTGCATGCTAGGCAAGTGCCATATCACTGAGCTGTACACTCAGCCTCTTTTTTATTTTTTATTTTGAAACAGAGTCTTACTAAGTTATGCAGGCTACCCCTGACCTTAAACTCGAGATCCTCCTGCCTCCTGAATTGCTGGAATTACAGGTGTGTACCATAGCACCAGGCCCAAGTGGGAAGATTTTAAATCATTCATTCAATTTCTTTTACAGTTAGATAACTTCTGATTTTCTACTTCTTCTTGTGAATCAGCTTTGGTAGTTTATATTTCTCTGGGAATTCATCTAGTTCTTGTAGCTTTCAAATGTATTGGTATAAATTATTATATATATTTTTTGCAATACTATGGAGCTGAACCCACAGCCTCAAGAACACTTTGCAAGTGCTCTACCACTGAGCAGCATCCACAGCTCCTCTTTAAAAAAATTTTTTTAACTTGGGGCAGCATCTCGCTAAATTATTCAGGCTGCCTCTGATCACTGGGATTATAGGCGTGCACCACTGTGCCTGGCCCATAAAGTCTTATAATATTCTCTTTATCATTTTATTCATTCATCTATCTATTTATTATGTTACTGAGGAGTAAACCAGGGCCTTATGCACGCTAGGCAAGCATTCTACCACTAAGCTCCACCCTGCTCTTTTTTAAGTGTTTTTGAGACAGGGTCTTTCTAAATTGCTGTGGCTGGCCTTGAACTCAAGATCCTCCTGCCTCAACCTCCCAAGTACTAGGATTGCAGGTGTGAGCTGTCATACCTGGATAAGTTTTGCATTTTTAATGGACTATCGCATCAATATTGTGTATTCTTCCCTTTGTGTATTGCATTAAGAAGAATATTAGTCACTTGTTTAAGGTGGGTCCTACCATGGTTTCTCTGCCGTAAAATATTTGTTTTCTTTTGGTAATTAGCAAGCATTTTATGTGGGGAATTACTTTGTGTGTGTGTAAACATTCTTTATCATACTTGCACCATAAGTTTGAGCATCCAGGAATTTATATATATATATACGTACATACATACATATAGATATAGGTATGTGTGTGTGTGTATATATATGTGTGTGTGTACATATATATATATATATTGTGTGTGTGTGTGTGTGTGTGTGTGTGTGTGTGTGTGTGTGTGTGTGTGTGCTAGGGATTGAACCCAGAGCCTTATGCATGGTAGACATGTGTTCTACTACGGAGCTGCACCCCAAGCTTCATCAGTTGTTACCCTGATGGTTGGAAAATGGTGATTTTCTAACTCTTATTTATTAGGCAGCATTCTACTGTAAGGAAGAGAGCCAAAAAATATATAATATATACTTACTTGTTTATTATCACTAGAGTGATAGAGGAAATATTTCTCCTTATATAAGGTTTTCCTTTATATTTCACATTTGGAATTTCATATTTCCTGACAAGTTGAACATTTTACCATTATAATCACCACTTGTGTCTCTAGTAAGGCTTTTCTCCATAAGGGCTAGTGTTTTTTGTTTGTTTTTTTTTCCTCTGTGGATCAAATCCAGAGCCTTGTACATGCTAGGCAAGTGCTACATTCCCAGCCCTGGGCTTTTGTTTTTGTTTTTGCTATGTAGCTGGGACTTAGCTCAGTTGGTAGAGCGTTGTTCCACACTTTCTGAGGATCAGGGTTTAATCCCCAGCATCACAAAACTGGGAGAAGGATGTGGCAGTCCACTCCTGAAACAATCCCCAAACAATTAGCCATTGAAAACCCTATAAGGGTCACTATGAGTCAGACCTGACTTCACGACACCCAACCACAATGTAGCCCAGGCTGGCCTCAAACTCACAATCCTTCTGCCTCAGCCTCCCAAGTGCTTGGATTACAGGTGTGAATCAACATGCCTGGCTTCCTCCTTACTTCTAAATAATATGCATATACTACAGTATTTTGATTAGTGATACTTAGACTTTTTATCTGTCGGCTTTTTGTGGTGGTGTGGCAGAATTTGGCTGTCCAGTACAACTATCCACTCAGCAACCTCCTCCCCATTGCCTTGTCCTCATTTTGGGCTAACTCAGTATTGGGGGATTTCTACTAGTGTGGTTATGCAACTATTTATAGCTTGGCATTTTAGGTAGACAGGCAAAGTATCCCATAGCTGAAATGCTTGGGGCCAGAAGTATTTCAGATTTCAGATTTTTCAATATTTGCTTGTATATAATGAGTTATCTTCGGGATGGGACTCAAGTCTAAGTACGAAAACATGTATGTGTTATATACACCGTATAATGCATGGCCTGAAGGTAATTTTATGGAGTATTTTCAGTCAGTCTTTGACTATGGCCAGTCACATAAGGTCAGGTTGCATAATTTTCTAATTGTCAAGCCGGCGCTCAGAAAGCTTCAGATTTTGGAGCATTTTGGATATTTGGATTTGCTCAACCAGTGCTATGATTTCATTTTTTTTTCTTAGTTTTAACTTCCTGAAGTTGACAACTGCTCTGATGTCTTTCCTTTGTACCCACCGATAAAGCTTCCTGCACCTTCTTGGAGTTTCTTAGAGACATGTTTTAAAGAACCGCACTCCTTGTTTTTGGAGAAATTGCTTTTTAGGCTGCTGAGGAGCTATCACCCTGGGGCTCTGCTGCCTTCCAGGAATGCTTTCTTCCTTTCCCCTGATTTGGATTATCTGTTTTCTAAATCTCTTTCTCAATGTTTTTCTTTTTTAAATGGGAGAATATTTCTCCAGTAGCTTCTTTGGGTTAGAAAGACAGTAATTCATCACCCAGTAGAGCCATGACCTCAAAATTAATGAATGAATTAACTTCTTTTTGTGGTGCTGGGGGCTTGAATCCAGAGTCCTGTGCATAAAGCGCTCTACCACTGAGCTGCACACCGAGCCCCCTCTCGTCTTGAGACAGGGACTCACTGTTACACAGACTGCCTGTGGCCTCAAACTCAAGATCCTCCTGCTTCTGCCTCCTGAGCTGAGGCTGAGGCAGGCAGGAGGATCAAGAGTTTAAGGCCAGCCTGGCCTACATGAGATTTTGTACCAAAAAAAAAAAAAAAAAAAAAAAAAGGATAAAAGAAATTGCCTTTCAAGCTACAGTGATTCAATCTAAATTGGTGTCCATTATGGCATTTGCACTGCCGTCCTGTCATGGGAACGCCCACACCCATCTTCCCTCACCTTGGCCTTTCTCCTGTGTTAGCTCTCCTGTTTTCCCTGTGTATACCTTCCTGGTTTTGCTTTATGGCGTAACTTGGGGAAAACACGTCCTCCAGCACCTTCTTGAGGAAGGATGCATGGGAGGCGGAATTTTTGAGATTTGGTGTGGCTGCAAATGTGCTGATT
>VMDO01013289.1:0-46973 GCA_007922755.1 Pedetes capensis
ACAGACTCATGTGCATATCCAACTTACTGTCACATCTGGAAAAAAGTGACATCCAAAAGAACCTTATGGGGCTTATACTAAACAACAGCAAAAAGAGTAATTCTGTCTCACAGTGCTCATTAAAAAGTAAGTAAAATATTTCCAGGTATAGCATATTGCAGTGAAAAGGAGGTTTTCAGAACATGGTATATGACTGGACCACAAACTGAACCAAAAAAAATAATGAAGAAAAAATCTGTCAAAATAGTATGAAGCATGATATTTTATCATTTCCTTCGAACAATAAGCAGAAGGATAATATGGTATATAATTAGATAGGTAAATACAGAAATATTAATTTTAAGGTAGCTCATTAAAATAATTTATTAAAGAGACTATTAATTTGAGGCACTCATGTGTCTGTCAGCTTGTTGTGCTATGGGGGTTTGCCTATTGTTGTGATGCTGAAAGCTATGTCACCAGTATTTCAGATACCAGTAGGGCCAACTATGGTGGACAGGTTTCAGCTGAGCTTCCAGACTAAGACAGACTAGGGAGAAGGACCCCAGCAGCCCACTCCAAAAACAATTAGCCATTGAAACCCTGTGAACAGCAGAGAAGAATTGACAAATATAGTGCCAGAAAATTAGCCCCCTAGGCTGGAGGTATTCAAGAGACAACTAGGGAAGAATTGCCTCCTCAAAGTAGAGTTGACCTTAATGACAGGAATGGAGTACAGCCCCTGGGACCTCCTTTTGTTGATGGGGCACAACTCAAAACGAGAAGAAACACAGTAGCTGCAAGAATACACTCAAACATAAAAAGATTGTGTGCGTGGCATAGTGTTGGGTACTGTTTGATTCTATTGTACATAGGGTCGTTATGAGTCAGATCCACTCCATGATACTTAACAACAATTATATTAATGTGAGGGTTATATCTTGTTTTGCTTTAATTAGTAAATTAATTAATTTTTGAACATAGACTCTAGCCCCTGGTTTCCATCCCAACTACATTACCATAATTCAGGTCCATATGCTCCTTTCTCAGAGCAACTATCTCTAAGAGATGTTCCTATTTTTAATCATCCCTGCTTCTAACTCACTTTTCATACCATCACTGGATCAATCATTCTAAAAAATAAATTTGAGTAAGCACTCCCTTCTCTCAACTCTTTCATGGCTGACCCGTGACCTTCAGGACAGGGCTGGGTATGACTTATTACATCCCTTTACGAAGCTGCTATTGCCTGCATATCAACCTCATTTCCCTGTGTCCCAAATGGTTCTGGACCATAAAGAAACATCCGTACTTTACACACATTCTTCATTCATTTGGTTAGTAAGAGTTTGCTGTTGAGCCTCTTCTGTGCCTCACTGTACTAGGTGCTGGAGGTGCAGAGATGAATGAAGCCCAGCCCCGCTTCAGAGGCTCATAGCCTCATGAAGGGGACAGAGAGAATACTGGGGAACCACTAACCCAGAGTAAAGGCTGGAATTAGGGATGCTGGAAACATGGCCATCATGGTATTTTTCCAGAAAGTGTTGCCCAACCTGAGTCTTATGCTTTGGTCATCCAAGTTCTTTCTTCCAAGAAGCTTCCTGTCTTTCTTTGGTTTACTCCAATTAACCTTTATACCCAGATATTGCCTCCTTCAGGAAATGTTGATTGACTTCTCAGTGTGACAGCTCCCTCTTTATCTGTGTCACAGCCTGTTGTACCCTGTATGTTTGTTATTGGTTCGTCTGTGACCACCTTCAAAATAAGAGCTCTGTATTTTTCTTATGTTCCCAGTTTGTTTCCTATTTACTGACACATGTTCAACCTTCCTCTTAAAGTCTTGGAGACATTTAAGAATGGCTCATTGTTTAACGAATTAAGATTCGTTCATTGTTTAACGAATGGTTCATTGATTAACGAATTAAGATTTGTAATGTTAGAGTTGGACTGCATCTTAGTGATCATGCAGTCCAGCCTCCCATCAGTCAAAACCAAAACTGATTTTGTGATGTCCATGACAGGATGGCCATTCAGCTTTCGCTGAAACACATCCACTGACAAGGAGTGCATAAATTTCAAAGACATGCAAACACAAACAACAAATGCTGTGAGCAATAATGCTCTAAATGTAGACGTATTTGTTAGATTTGGAACAAGATCTTACTCCAAACACATTAGAGGCAAAGTTTAGTCCCGTGGGTTGTGTTTGTGGAGGGAGAATTGTTCATCCAAATACAAACCGAGAACATCTGATAAATAGCAGGAAACAGAACAAATGGTATCTTGCTTTTAATTCCCCACGACTTCTGTTTTAAATAGCCAAAAAGCAGATCCTATTAATGAAACTGCATAGCATTTAGTTTATGAATTTATATTCTAACACATCCTCCCCCTCCTTTCATAAGTGCCATTTTTTCCTCTAACTTTTAGGGTTTGAGCATTTTTTTCATAATTCAGGCATCTTATTTTGTTTTATATAACACAGCCTCCAAGTCCACATGGGTCATGACTCTCTTACAACCTTCAGTAAGGACATACCTGATGCAACTTGTCATCAGGTACTCATTATTTTTAGATGGTATCCACTTCAGGAATCCAGCCAGTGCCTTTTCTATAATCTGGAACTCAGGTTTGCAGAACCAAAGGCTCTGCATTCCACGAAGATGCAACAGTTATGGCCCAAATTCACTTAGGAATATCTGTAAGTCTACGGACTATTCCTCAGATTTGTGCCCAGAAGGGATTTCCTTTTGCAGTATTTTGTTATGTGACACTAAGCAAAATCTAACAGGTTTTAGATCAGATTACAAGCTGGAAAAAAATTTAAAATGAAATCATTCATTGTCAAAATCCAAATTACAACTTCCCTCTTAAGATTTTTATCCTGAAGGTTAAATTTATGGTTAAGAAAATTGTTATTAATATTATTATGATTGGTTTCGCCTAACATATTCAAAGAAAAATACTAATGTAGGGGTCAAAATTTATCAATACTTCAGTATTTAATTACATGATTATAAAATTAACACTCAGGTTTAGTGGCATGTCTGAATTTATATATTCAATAAGGGGTAGAACCATGATTCAGCCTTAATTTTCTTGTTGGAAATGTATTACTTATTCTACCATATCTCCAGTAGTCAAGTGCAGCTCCTTACTTAAATATCCACAGTAGAGCTAGAGCTCTAGAGCTCTAGAGCATTTAAAATAAAATTTATTTCTGATATGTATATGAGGTATTTATCCTTTTATGCAGTGTGAAAAAGAGCCTATCTATACAATTGTAAAATGTAGGTTGACTACCATAGTCAAATTAGAACATCCTGACTCAGTTTAAGATGGTAATTTGCATTTCATGGTAGTGTAGCATTTATTGAGCATTTCAATTTGCATAGAATTATGCTTTATTTCTATTATCCAGTTATAACAATAACCTAACACTGTACTGTTTTGTATTCCATGTCCATCATCATCAGAGATAATGTATTCTGTACTCAACACCTTTCTTCATACTAATTGTTAATTAGCCATCACACAGTATAGGCATTTTACAATCTGCTTAAAGAAATCAGAAAAGACATGAAACAAATAGGTGGATTTTCAGCTTAACTTTTTCATGCTTCATGAACCTTTCCTTTAGCTTTGCCTAGAAGACAAGGAGGAGGAATACAGGGTTGTAGACAGCTTATTAATAAATATTTAAACTTATACCTACCCAGAATTTATCAGCAAAGATATATATTCTACACAAAATTCTGATCCTTTTAGGGGACAAAAAAGTTTCTATTTTATGGCACTGATATGCAAAGTAATAGTACAAAGCGTAATTGAGCCTCATGGAAAAGAGAACAATATTCATGGGCTTAATTCTGTTATACATCTGGCTGTTTTATTCTTCTGTGTTCTTTGGTTATGTAGCAGTACAAAATTAAAAGCCCAATGTTTTTGTTGAATTGGCACATTACATGATGATAGGGCAGAACATATCATAGAAAACATTCTACAACTATCTGCTCCAAATGTATTATAAAAATGGAGACCTGCCTGTCTGGCACAAAGTGTATTTTTCTTTAGACTTTCTAAGCCTTCATTGTCTCTCCTTTTGCCAATTTTCAACAGTATTAAATGCTGCCGTGTAATAACTATAATCAATGATTATTTCTGTGCCTTGTGGTCTTTCTAATATTGCAATCCAAGGAAAAACAATGAGGTTTGTGGTTATTTGGGAATTCCAGGAGAAAAGTACTATCACACTTTATGACATTTTCAGCACACATGACTGAATTATCTAGATAATAAATCATTTACTTACTTCTTTAAAAGATTCATGAATTCAGAATTATCTACCACATACTCCTGCCTGCCTATGATGCCATATTCATCTCCAAAATGATCTATCAGCTAAGGAAAGTTAAGCAAGTATACTTCTGTCAAAAACCATTAATAAATCCCAAATACTCTAAAATAAATATTCAAAGGCAATTTGAAAATGATGATAGATGGACCAGCAGATTAGTCAGTTTTCATAACATGAAGCAGTTTTCTTTGCCTCAGACAATAGGAAATTTTAAACATTCTCTTAAGATATTTCTGCTTCTTTCAAGTAAAAGTGGGTGCAACTAAGTACTACCTTATTTCCCACAAGTAGGATAAAAGCAGTCTGTCTCTTGATTGGACACCAGTGATTTGTCATAAATGTCCTAGGCAAGAAAAGTGAAAGGCTCAGCCTCTATTTGTGAGAATGGTCATGTGAACTATTCAAAATACTTGCCTTCACCCTTTACTTGGGTCACTCTACAGCCATGTTGCATGTATGTGTTACTGTCACTGCTTGCTCATTACTTATATCCTATGTAGCAGGTTTGGCTGCAAACATTAGTCTTCAAACTTTATCAGAGTCACCTGTTAAAATGTAAATAACAAGCCCCATGCCTAGAAATTGTAATTTATTTTATCTATGTCAGGAATCCTCCACATGTCTGTCAGTTTTCTGTACTGTGGGGGCTTGTGTATTGCTGTGATGCTGAAAGCTTTGCTACCAGTATTACAGATACCAGCAGAGCCACCCATGGTGGACAGGTTTCAGCTGAGCTTCTAGACTAAGAAAGACTAGGAAGCAGGACCTGGCAGCCCACTCCCAAAACAATTAGCCATTGAAAACCCTCTGAATAGCAGAGAAACACTGTCAGATATAGTGCCTGAAAATAAGCCCCCCCCCCCCAGGTTGAAGGTCACTCAAAAGACGAGTAGGGAAGAATTGGCTCCTCAAAGTAGAGTCTACCTTAGTGATGGGAATGGAGTAAAGCCACAGGGACCTCCACTTGCTGATGTGGCATGACTCAAAATGAGGAGGAACAACTGTAAGCATCCATTAATAATTGGAACATGAAAAGTACATAGTATGAATCTAGGAAAAATAGAAATTGTCAAAAAGAAAGTGGAGTGCATAAACACCAATATTTTAGGCATCAGTGAGCTAAAATGGACTGGCATGGGCCATTCTGAATTAGAGAATCATATGGCATACTACATCTGGAATGGCAGATTAAAGAGAAATGGGGTTACATTCATCATCAAAAAGAGACATCTCAAGATCTATCCTAAAGTACAGTGCTGTTAACGATAGAATAATATCCATATGCCGGCAAGGAAGGCCAATTATTATGACTGTTATTCAAATTTACACACCCACCAGTAAGGCTACAGATAAAGATAGGGAAGATTTTTTTACCAGCATCTGCAATCTGAAATAGATCGAACATGCAATTAGGAGGTAGTGATAATTACTGGTGACTAGAATGCAAAGGTTGGAAACAAAGAAGACAGCTCAGTATTTGGAAAATATAGCCTTGGTGACAGAAATGATGCTGGATATCACATGATAGCATTTTGTCAGACCAATTACCTTTTCATTGCAAATACATTTTTTCACCAACATAAACCAGGGACTATACACATAGAATTCGCCAGTTGGAACATACCAGAACCAAACTGAATACATTTGTGGAAAGAGATAACAGAAAAGCTAAATATCAAAAGTCAGAAGAAGACGTGGTGCTCATATGGAGGTAAACTGAAACTGAAGAAAATTAGAACAGGTGTATGAGAGCCAAGGTATGACGTTGAGTATATTCCACCAGAGTTCTAAGACCACCTCAAGGTCAGGTTTGATGCATTAAACACTAGTGATTGAAGACCAGATGAGTTGTGGCATGACATCAAAGACATCATTTCAGCCCTCAGTATAGATTGCACCTGAGCATCAACAAAACAAAAATCCTTACAACTGAGTCAGTACACAACTTCATGCTAAATGGAGAAAAGATTGAGGTTGTCCGAGGTTTTGCTTTACTTGGTTCTCCAGTCAACACTTGTGGAAGCAGCAGTCAAGAAATCAAAAGACACATTGCATTGGGAAAAGCTGTTGCAAAAGACCTCTTTTAAAGTATTGAAAAGTAAAGATGTCACATTGAAGACAAAGGTATGTCTGGCCCAGTCCCATCATATGGTTGTGAAAGCTGGACCTTGAAGAAGGGAGGCAGGAGAAGAATTGGTGCTTTTGAATTCTGGAGTGGAGAGGAACACTGAGTATACCATGGACTTCAAAAGCAACCAATAGACCTGTCCTGGAAGAAGTGCAACCAGAGTGCTCCTTGGAAGCAAGGAGGGTTAGACTATGTCTTACATATTTTGGACAAATTGTCAGGAGGGACCAATCCCTGGAGAAGGACATCATATTTGAGAAAGTGACAGATCAATGATAAAAAGGAAGACCCTCAACTAGATGGACTGACATGGTGTCTGCAACAATGGGCTTAAACAAAAAAGATTGTGTGCCTGGCACACCATCTGTAGGTGTTTCATTCTGTTCTACATAAGGTCACTATGAGTCTGATTCAACTTGACAGCACCTAACAACAACATATCAGAAGTAATTGATGGAAAGCATGCTACGGTGCATTGGAATGGATGATCAACTAAAAAGCATTTTACTTTCATGATTTTAAAACTTATTCTGGAATGGTTTGAAATAGTTTATCTTAACCATACTTTTGAACTTATGAATCATGTGGACTCTATTATGTCCACTGGGTTTATTTAGGACTAGTAATTTTTTCTACTCAATATTATCTTTCATTTGCTCAAAATGGAGTTAGAACTTGAGTTCCAGTTCTTTTATCACATTCCCCAGCTCTGAAAATTAAGTTCAAAATTATTTTCTTCTTATCCACTGAGCTAGTGTTGGCCATATGTTCACAGCCAACAGAACCTCTCTCCCTGCTGGAAGTTGGGAGTTGATGATTTATTCATTCAACATTCAGCAAACATTTGAAACTCAACTTATAACTAAAACGCTTTGGTGATTTTATGTACTTTTATCATGGTTTGGTTGTATACATCTTACTTTTTTGAATAACCCTCTTCAGATTTGGGAGAAAAGATATGAAAAATTCCAGAATTTCAAGTAGTTAGAAAAGTAGAGAGTGGCTTTTCTTTTTTTTTTTTTTTTTTTGTAAAATGTATCTCAGATTTATGTCCTTAGCACTGGCTTGCTTAGAGAAAATAAATTTGTCAATAGTCCTGCCAGGGACATTTTCTACTGGGAATTCTGCTTACTTTGTATTTCTTCTCTTTAAACAGTGGAGAGAATGTGACAGCTGTATTTTATTTTCTTGTGTGTGCAAGTTTCAAGGGGATATGCACTCAGGAACCACTTTTATATTCACTTAAACAAATATATCTATTCACTACTTGCTCTAAAGAACAGAAAATGCAGGAACCATCAAGTGTACTAAACCATGTTTTCATGTGCAATATTTCAATGATAGATAATGGACTAAATGAAAATGATTTTTTACCAGCTTATAAATGCACTATGTTTAAATGTGCATATACAGTTTTAGAACCCTGAGAGGAAATCAACAAAAGTGTGTTATTTGACCATCTCCAATATAAGCCGTTTGTCATTTTAAAGTTATCATTTGCTTATTATCAATGTTTGCTTGGCTGGTAATTAAAGAGTATCATTCCAAGGACGATGAACAAATGACAATTTTTTGAAAAACTAAATGATGTTATTTATTCTAAGAAATATTTTTCTGTTAGAGTGTGTTAACCAATAAGCTATCTAAAAGGTCTAAAATATTAAAATTTTGTAAAACATTTTGCAAGAAAAAGACTGATGTCTATTTTTTATCCACTTTATGTACATGGATAACTTAAAAGCTATTATTTGCTAAATAATATGTAATTTTTCTCAAAAAACAAAACACTCATGCCCTAAAGTAAAATGTTGAAAGGCAGTGTGTACAATGATTACTTATTTATGATTTATATCCTTCCTAATGTCAGAAAATATTTGGTAAGTTTTGTAAGTAAATTATAATAAAGAATAAAATACAGTATCAAAGACTTAGAATGAAGTAAGTACTATAATAAAGCATTAAAGTTCCTAGTATTTAAGGGAAAGTGTAGGAACCAATATATTACTGTATAGTCTAAGAATTATCAAAAATAAGTTTGAAAAATATTATTTTTTTCTAAATTCCAACATAAAATAATTTATTGTTGAAATCCCTAATGCAAGCAACAATCATATCACAAAACACAATGTTGCAACAGTGGTTTTACTATTTTGGAGTCAGACTTTTGGGTTGCTTGTGGGCAAATCAAAAATTTTCTCTCACACACATAAAAATATGAATTCATTTAGATATCTAGGCAGGTACTCAAGTAAAATCCCAGAGTTGTGAAACATAGGGCTTTATAATCTTAAGTGAGGGAAAAAAAGAATGCAAAAAGAAAAAAAAAAGGAAAGAAAAAAGAAAAAAATGCAGATGCCTTTAAATACAAGAAAATCTCAATATAGTAGAAATCTGATAAATAATAGCAGTGATGATGGACAGACAGCTACAAAATGAGTGTATGTTACTTAACATGTTATACAAAAAATTTCCCAAATAATTAAAAGTTGAGATATATGTCCCAAATCATGAATTGAGTTTTGCCAAGGTACCCATGTTTTACATTGAGCTGAATGTTTTCTTGCATTCTTTCTTCTGTTTGTTTTGTTGTTCCTTCCACTCTTTTCCTTGCTTTCTCTCCCATTCATTATTTGGTAAATTCTTAAATAATAATAATTAAATTTTTTTAACTATCCGTAAGATGCATAATTCATTATACTAAAACCTTTTAATCAGTATCAAGGAAAGTAATTGGTTTACTCAGAATACTAAACATGGATATATTTTATTTAATTAAAAAGCAAATTAAAGACTGTTACACATATTAAATGGACTAGGAACTAATCCCTATACCATTTCAACCTGGAATTTAATCTGTAGAAAGACAGTTACATCCTGGTTAAAGCAGTAAGCAAGATATAGGCTGACTCCTCAATAGATTAGAAATCTGATGGATGCAGTCTCATAGTTTGCCTTATGTCATTGGAATCAAAGATTAATGACAGATTAATAAACACTAAAGATTCTTATATTTTTCATGATTATCCATTAGTAAAATGAATCTCTGTAGCAGTGTTCGGTGGTCCAGAAGTTGGGAGAAACATATGCATATCTTTTCTAGAGTACCCTCAAATATCAAGAGGAAATTATTTAACAGCAATTGAGAGCAAAGGTTGAGCTCACTGTTCACGTCAATAACCAGCATTTCTTAATGGCACATGATCCTCTCTTACCTTTTTTTCGAACTGTGTATCATAATTGGAAACACTGGAACTCTATAATAAATACCATACTAGTCATCATATGCCTGCAGCCATAGCCTGGTGGCATCGGATCCCGTCAGATCTCCAAAGCTAAGCAGGGTCTGGCCTGGTTAGTACTTGGATGGGAGACGGCCAAGGTGCTGTAGGCTTGGGAGACAGACCCAGCAACCCACTCCTAAAATTCAATCCACCATTGAAAACCCTATGAACAGCAGAGAAGCACTGACAATAGTGTTTCGCCTCTTGTACATAGGGTCACTATGAGTCAGATACCGACTCAAGGCACCTAACAACAACAATAAAATCATGATATAATATAGTCAAGTGAAATATCTCATAGTAATATATTAGAAGTTTAATCTTGTTTAATTTCTTTTTGAAAAATCCATGTTACATATCACCATACCCCCATTCATATTGGCATTTATGTTTAATTCTAACAGCTGAGATTCTTACTGAAGTATATTCTAAATTAGAATCAGTATCTTGGATTTGGATTTCCTTGCTCAGAAGGTCAAAGCTAGGCTTTGCCAAAGATAGGAAGAAGAGTTCAGGAGCTTTTCAGCTGCTTGATGAAACCAGAGATTTGGGGGCAGATCTCCAGCACTTGGGAGCTATGATCCTTAGTGAGTTGGAGAGAGGAGAGTCTTCCCCTTACACAGCAGGAATGGAATTTTACAATTCCTCATACCTAACAAGTTTTCTTTGGTAGATTTGGAGAAGACTGGTTAAATCTGAGGATACAGTCTTCCCATCAGGCTCCATTTCTGGAACATTTGTCATGCCTGTCTTGAGATGTTAATTCAGTTCTACACAATGTCTTGGGACAGCTTTGCAAATAACTCTAATTATTGTACTTGACCAAGTTTTCAGGCTCCCGCTTCTATGCCAGTAATTCCAGAGAAACTACCTTAAAATGTTTTATATTTAATGACTGGGGGTAAAATGAGTGTTAGGATAATTATAATAGCAATAATAAACATAACTATTATTTCTCTTATTCTGCTTTGACTTTGTAAGAAGTCAATAAACTATGCGTTGTTGTCCTTATTTCCCAGGTAAGAAAACTCTTCAGTGCTTATAGTTCCTTGCACGTAGTTAATGATGGAGGAATATTACCTGGTTTATTCACAAGACCTGCAGCCAAATTTTAAAAAGCCAACCTTCTTATATCATGATTAAATATGTTCTTAGGGAAGATAAATAGAACCCTTTTGGGAAACAATATTGGGGGAGATTGATGTTGCAATTAAATTAGTTTAAATGAAGGAACTCATTTAGCTCCTTTTCGTATGAACGGAAAGCAGAGGCAGCTCAATACTGCATTGAAATTCAGTAAGAAATAGGTTCTTCTTGGGAATCTTGTAGAGAAAATTTAGTTTCAGAACAGCTTGGTAGTAGAATTATGTTTATCTTAACACTATTTTTGTTTGCTTTTTTGTAGATCTTTGCTTTGGTTACTTTTTTGAAAAAAGGAAGGTATTTGTAGTTTCCATCAGAATTAATCATTGCCTATGTTGGCATTCTTATGTTCTTACTGTAGAGACACTAAGCCATCAATGAGGCTATATCAGTGGCAACAGCTTTCCAAACTGAGTGGTGAATCATCTCTCATCAGTTACATCTCTAAACTTAGTAGCATCAGCATATAACAGAAGGTCAATATCTGCTATTCACTTAACATTAATAGAATGCCTCCTCCACAGCCGATTCATCCTTTGCTATAATTTACAACTTCCTCAGATAAGTCAATGATTTAACTTTCTCAGATTTTATTTGATTTAGCTGTGAAACAATGCCATAAGGTAGGACATAGATCTAATACTGTATTTTTATCCTTTCTCTCGATAAGATTTCTATTAATGGAAAATGCCATTTCCTCCTTACTCTTAGATAGGGTTAACGAGAGTTGGTTGAAAAATTAAGTCAAAACTATCTTTAATTCACAGTGTTCAGAAAAGCATACCCATATCTATCTTGAATTTAACACCTTTGAAGCTGAAATGTTGGCCATTTTCTTAGGTAGATTTTATTGAAAGTTTAAGAAAGTAGTTGGAGTGATTTCCGATAATCTAACAGTTCCCATTTACCATTATTCTTTCTACCTTTTTATACCCAGGTTCCTGCAGATTTTCCTTATCCTAAAGAATACCTTGATTCTACCATACAGTCAATATTCAAGACACGTCAAAGTTAAGACAGGTCCTTAAACATCAAACATTATATATAAAATGATGATGATCTTACAGCAAAAGAATAAATATTCCATAAATGGTTGGTAAAAAACAAAATGTCCACAAGGGTTGGTTCTTGATGTTTAAAATGGGTTATTGAGCCTGTCTCTTTGATAATAGCAAACCACTGAAATGGCCACAAATTTTCCTTATCTTGGTACTAAAAATATCAGACCAGAAGATTTTCCCAAAATGATAGCTATCATTCTTCCTCTTCCAATTTCAGAAGTTACAGGGCTTTGAAGAATGGCAGAGGAACGGAAAGACGAAGCAAAAGCACCTCACTGGACCTCCTCCCAATTAACAGAAGCAGCCCCACATCCACATCCGCCAGAGATTAAGGACCAGGGCGGGGCGGGGGCAGGACTTGTGCGAAGCGCCAATGGATTCCCATACGGAGAGGATGAGGAGGGCGCCTTCGGAGAGCGCGGGTCACAGGGCGCCTATTCAGATACCAAAGAGAACGGAATCAATGGAGAGCTGACCTCCGCTGACAGAGAAACAGCAGGTAACTAGGGTCTCTACGTCGCCAATACTTGCTTTGTGCTTTGTAGTCGGTTTAGTTTGAAAGTGAATTAATTTACAACACCAATCCTCTTTCACTGATGCCAGGGCTGAAATGACAATCAGTGGGAGAAATAGACACCAAAGGGACAGAAAAATCATGGCAACTAGCCTGACTTTCCACCAAATTCGTTGTGTTCTCAATCCCATTTCCCTATTTGATTTTCATTACTTTAACTTTTACAGACAAAATGCTCAGTGGGTATATATTTTACTGTAAAATGTCATCATTTTAACCCACTGGAACAAAACTTAATAAATAATTTCTTTTTGGTTCTCTTGAGTGACCTAAATTCAATGGATTGATTCGAAGCATATATTAGGGCAGAAAGGACTGCAAAGACTATTTCAGCCTTCAAAAGAGACAGACAAAATAGAGAGAGAAAAAGAACTCTAATATATATGTAGATATATAGGAACCATTTCATACTTTCTCAGACACATTTTTAAAAAAATAATGCACAGATGCTTGAAGGAGAATACAATATAATTTACTCTTAGGCACTTTTCAAAGTATGATTTCCCTCAATAGTTCCCTTTACTCTATCCTTGATAGTATTATCATTAATGACATAGTTGTTATATAGCATTTAATGACATAGGAAAACACTAGCCTGCACTACAGTATTCATCATCATTTTCCTTTTTTCCATAATTCAGAGTTTAATGTATTTGATCTCAGTAACTTATCCCGCCCCCAAGAGTGAGCAAATGACAAGTAGTAAGAAAGCCTATGTCCCCTTCAAAGTCAACTTTACTTATATGAAGATTAATTTTTCACATTCCATCAGTTAGTCTGTGACACTTACCAACTATATGCTGTTATACACACACACACACACACACACATACACACACACACAGGCTAGGAATATAGATCAGTAATAGAACATGTGCTTAGCATCCACAAGGTTCTTGGTTCGATGCCCAGCACACACACACACACACACACACACACACACAACTTAACCCATATATGTGTTATATATATGTATATATGAGTATATACATATATTCAAATTTTAGTAGGGATCTATGGAAGACATTCCAAGTGATAGAGAAGTTACAAGAGTACATAGTATAGTTGTCAAAAATCCACTCATTCAACAAACTACTATTGAGCATTTTCTATATGCATACATTTTCTACATTAGCTTCTGTGCCAGGATGTGTGCAAGAAATGGTCAGATATTCTCATAGCACATGAGGCTTGTGCATGTAATTAATTTGAACATGAAGCATAGTACATTGCCAAATGGGAAGTGTAGAAAGGCAAGTTGAAGAGGGATTGTTTTGACTAGGGCCAGTGTTCTCAAATTATGCATTGAAAGGTCTTTGGGTGTAAGACAACTTCACAGGGGTGCAACTAGGTATTTTAAATATTCAAGGTAAACATATTGATATTCATCCTCTGTCAAACACTGCATGAAATATTATCTCTAGATGGTTCGCAGTTTCAACATTGCATCATACCATATTCTTTTTGAAGATACCATATTCCTTACAAAGTTGGATTTTCAAAAGTTGCTGTGACAGAAAGCAAGTACCCTGAAGAAATTCATGTAAAACAGGAAAAGAGGATGGTGGTGTCCAAACAGACTCAAGAATTTGAGAATCTGGGCCATGTTCAATAAGTACATATTCCTTATTAGTAAGAAATTGTAGTTAAGAATGAAATAAATTTGTTTTTGTTTTTCACCTTTCACGGTTTACAACAAGGATTAAAATAAAACTATAAAGTATATAAAATGAGAGGACCAAGAAATAGTAGCTGTTGATTGCCATTATTATTACTGGTGGAAATGCTGGTGTCAGTGAGGACAACAGGCTTTCCCGATCAAAGAATTTTTTTTACAGCTGAGTACAGCATAACTTGAAGAGAATGGGACATGCATGTGAGGAGTGCTAAGAGAATTTTAAAGGGATTGAGGCATCAGGGGATGGGTGCATGTCATAACATAACAGAAGGAAGAAAAGAGATAATGTGGTTGTCCAATAATTTTCTCATCATCATATCCTGCAGCAGTTGGCATTATACCTGCAACACTCAATAAATGTATATTGAGCAAATGATTGAATGAATAAAATAAATGCAAAAAGAAGAAAAGAATTCCCTTCCAATTTAATGGAAGGCCATTGAAAAGTCTAACCTTGTCCCTTGAATGCTCACCAGTTGACTCTTACTGACTATTATAAAGGTTTATAACATGCTCAAGAAAAAAATCATTATACATAATGTGCTTGATCAAGGAGTAGAGAACCAACATCATTTACTATTTCATTTACTCAGTGTTCTTAATGAAGTACAGTATTTAAGAGCATCAGAAAAATCTATTTGCCAGGTCAGTGTGTCCTTGCCACTTTCTTTGAGAAAATAATGTAAATTAAAAACACACTAACAGATATTTCTTTTAAGTGATGGCTTCAGGAGAATCCAGAGTTTATTTTTAATTTGGCTCAACTTATACCAAATAAAACTTATATTAACTTTGGGAGGCTGATTGCTAAACTTTCATATGTATGTTCATAGGTGGTAAGTAGTCACATGTGAGTTGTAATAATGATGTTTCAATCTGAACTATGGTGGAATTTTAAACTAACTTCCCTCCAAAAATACCAGGCCATTTTTTGAATCTATAAAACATGCATGTGTGGAAAGCTGCCTCAAAATAAAAAAGCAGCAGGGGGTGCAGCTCAATTAGAGCACTTGGTTAGCATGCACAAACCATCACTACTGCAAAAACCACAAGTACTGTAACCACCACCAGTACTGCAAAAAATAAAAGTAAAAAATTCCATAGAAAGGCAGATAGAATTATTTTCTTAACTATGATTTTTGATACTTTATTTTCATTTTTTGAATTGGGCATGGTTGCACATGCCTATAAGCCCAGCAATATGGGAAATGGAGGCAGGAGGATTGAAAGTTCGATGCCAGAGGCAGCCTACACAATTTAGTGAGACCCAAAGACAAAAACTCAAGACAAAAAATTTTAAGAGGAGCTGGGGATGCAGCTCAGTGGTAGAAGACTTATAAAGTGTGCAGAAGCAAGGCTCTGATTTCAACCCTTGTTCTTTTCAGAAGCCATGCCAACAGAAGCAAGGGGAAAAAACTAAAAGTGAAACTATCCAGAATCTATCAACTTAAGAAAGCTCTTATTGAGACCAAAGCATTATTTTTAAATTGTTTTCCAAAGCATGAAAAATAAGAGAGTACTGCTTATAATACTCTCTTCCTCTTTTTTCTATTTTATTGATGAAAGCAAGGGGGGACATTTTAGTTCCCACAGAGTTCCAATTCTGAGTGACAATTAGGCACCTCATCTCTCACTTTCATATTCAGGATCAAGGCTCAAACTCATATTAGAAGTCATATCAAAATAATGTGATGTTATTTGTAAAAGGGCAGAAGGGCTGATTTGTGAAGTCTAAAATTTTGACTGGAAAATCATCTTTGAAAGTGGAAAATTCTTAAAAAGTAATGTTTCAAATGGTATTTTAAGGACAAGGAACAGCAATTAATTTCTCTAATCATTGTGCACATGACTGAGCAATTCAGCTGGTTTTCACTTCATTTAGTATCCTATTATCTATTGTACTAAATCCTGTCCTTACTGTGTCTGATTATGGTGTCATTTCAAATACAGTGTTTTCGGATGGCAAAAACTGGAATCTGCAAACAACATTGTCGTTCTATTTCTCTTACCTTGCTCTGAAAAATGCCTCCATTTCACTGTCACTCACTTTTCATCTATAGAAAGGAAAAGATGTTCTAATTCCCTTTTCATCTCCCAAGGACTGCTTACAGAGCTGTTGTAGAAGCACAGTTGTTCCTATGTATCCCTGGATTCCTTACCCATGGACAGAACCAAATGTGGATCAAAAAGATTTGAAAGGAGGGCTTGGATTGTGACTCATTTGGTAGAGTGTTTGCCTAGTGTACCTAGAGGCCATGGATTTGATTTCCAACAACACACACACACACACACACACACACACAATCTACCCACATATATATACACACATATATATGATATATATATACGATATACATATATATATTTGAAAATATTGCCCACTGTGCCAGGTTTGGCAGAGCACAGCCACTTGGTAGCAGTTACCCATGACAGGCCAAAAGGAAAAATTTTATTATAAAACTGTCACATTCATGTACCTGGGAGCATGACAGAAAATCATAACTTGATCCCAGTTTTCAGCCTGAGTGGAGAGAGAAAAGAAGCAATTTTAAGTTGCTTATTGACACCAAAACATGGAGGTATTTAAAATCATTGGGCTTTGTAGATTTTGACTGTTCTAAGGTACAGTTTGGGAGGGGTCTGTGGCAATCCACTCCCCAAAACAATCCTGAAACAATCAGCCATTGAAAACTCTATGAGAGTCAGAATGAGTCAGACCGACTCGTATCTGTCTACAAACAGGGGAAAATGCTTTAAACACTAGTAAGAAACACTGGTTACATTATAACATGGCTTTCAGACCATGAGAAGCCAGTGTCAGCTATCTCTTGGGATAAATGTAAAGACTGAAGGGGATTTCTTCATGTTATTCCTAGGTATTCCCCAGAGTCCCTTTGTTTGCCTAGCATTTCTGGTCTACTTCAGGCCTAAAATGTGAGAGCTGTCACCTTTTCAGAGCTTACAGAAGTAACTGGGTCTTCTGAGGCCTTGCTCTGCATTTTAATATTCTCATAACTCAAGCAGCCCAGTAATGGACAGACTCTGATATATAAATGTACTGTTACTTGGGCTGTAATCCCAGCAGCTCAGGAGGCCAAAACAGGAGGATTGCAAGTTCAAGGGCAGAGGCAGCCTGTGTAACTTAGGGAGACTGTGTCTCAAAATAAAAAATAAAACGGGCTACGGGTGCAGCTCCGTGTTAGAGCATTTGCCTAGCATATGTGAGGTGCTAGGTTCAACCACAAGTGCAGTAAAAAAAAATGTTTATTGTTCCTGCAATTATAAATTGAAGCCTGAAAACACATGATGGCAGAAAAGTTTGTTATCTCTCACATGCAAAAAACAGAGTATGCTGTATGCTTCTTTCTGTATCCCTTTCCCAATCTTAGAAAATTCAAACCTGCATTTTCTTACTCTCCCATCCTCCCTTGCCTCCATTTCTAGATTTGAGAGTTACTAACAGGAATCACCATCTCATTTAAATTATGACCGATTATATATAATACATCAATTTATACAAAGCAAAATAGTACAGAACCATTTGTCCTGCAAAATGACTAAAGCCATCCACATCACCCCTTGAGGCAAATAAACAAGCTAGCCTAACAATACAAGAGGTTGCAGATTTTCTTCTCCTTGTTGCCATGCCAACCACTCATTGCTCTGGCTGCCATTTCCCTGAGCTCCTCAGAGAGAGGCGTGTGCAGAGCAGAATTATTTAGCATTCAAGGGTGGATCTGCAAAATCCACACAGCCTCACAGCAAAGCGTCTGGGCCTGACAACACCAATGGATGAAGACAGAAAATGGGGATCTGTTCAGTGTTTTCCATCTGAAGGTTAGGCATTTGGGCTAGAAAGAATGAGAAAGACAAGGACTAATTTTTTTAAAAAAGGCAGTTCCATGAGGTTTGTATTTGTTGTGTTTGCTTTGTCCTATATGGTCTCTCTACCAGATGAAGCAGGTTGTGGGTATTAGGTTCTATCATATGTGGCTTGTCAGGTTGACGGGTAGGAGGATCTGGACCTAATTCAGGACTCATTTACATGGACATTAGCATTAAGAATGGAGTGTCTTGCTCTTGGTAAGGTAAGAACTTGTATATAACAGGTAATGTCAGCTAGTTGTTCATGTTTTAGAAATGAGAGGAAAGGATGGACGCCAAATAAAGTTTTTTTTGTTTAAATATGAATTTATATGGTGTTTTATCTCATAAAAATCAGGTTTTGCTCTTCAAAGTCAAAATAAGATGACTTTGTCTTAAGCCAGTAAATCTGAATCAAAATGTGAGATAAACTTGGTGTCTCAAGACTTATTTCAATTAAATCCAGTGACTCAACAAATTCAAGTATGATTATATTCCTTGGAACTTTAATTGCCTACAAACTCTTCAAGTTGTGAAGAGCGAAGCTCAATCTAACATGATATAATATGATATTTTAAAATTATGATTAATTTGCATACACATTTACTCCTATGTATACTCTTAAAGAAAATGCCTCCCATGCACTGTGGAAATGTCTAATGTTTTGACTACTGGCTAAATAACAGAATTATATCAGAAATACTTTTTTTAAAAAAACAGTATTTTATTAGACTCTGGCCCATTAACACTTAGAAAAATTATTTTCTTGAATTTGAGTGCTTATCAATGCAACAGAATTGCCCTAAGAATTCATACCTATTTGTAAAAAAAAAAAAAATTCTGTGTGGGCTTTTTTGAATGGTAAATATAATTTAATTATAATTGTATTTTTTATTTGACTCTTCTGTCAAGTCTATATTCTCCAAGATCTTAGCATGTTTTCTCCTCTCTAATTTGCTGTCTTGTTTTGTCATATTTTTCCTCTAATGTTTTCCAATTTTTTGATATTTAAAAAAATATGCATTTAGAGAAAAAGCCTCAGTAGTTCATAAAATCTTTGTAGTTTATAGTGAACAGATGAAAATAATCAATAATGGAAGTGAGTCCTCTGGGATTCATTTTTAGTCTGTTTGAGCCTTTGTTTTGATCAATATTATGCATGGCCTTTATCTGTCCCTTGTTATATTTCTAAGTATTCTTTCCTTAGAGAATAGAAAAAGGGGAAAAGAGAAAAATGTACTTGTAATTTTGAAGAAATAAATTGCTCAAATATCTTGAGAATACATTCATCATCAAGCAATAAGGTGGTTTTTGAAAAATGTGTATACCACTATCCATATTTGCATGTACATATGCATACATACATACATATATATGCACACACTTTGATATAATTGGTAGTTTATGTCTGAAGAAGTATTTGCCACTGAATGCCAAATGTCACCCTGAGGCTTGGCTTTGGATTTGATTTTACTGCGATTGAAAGGTTATTAAGTAGATGAGGAGTGCCTGGCAGGTATCACTCCTCTCTGTGTCCTCCCAATGCCACTGAGATGCACTGACTCTTTTTGCTTCAGTGTGTTCCGACTACTTCTCTTCCTCTCATTCCCTCACACTTCACTGCTCCGCAGCACATTATGTAAAGCACATGCACCAGCTGCCAGGGGAGTCTGGAAATTCATGTCAGAAGCAGATGAACCAAACAACTGGTGCTGCTTAGCAGACCTGTTAGTTTTAACCTTATCTGACCAGGCATTGTGGGTCCTGGGGGAAAAGGCACTGGGCCACATGCTGCCTGTTCACCGTGCAGCTCATCTCACAGAATGAGTCACCATTCAGCTACGCTCAAAAAAAATACAGCTCAAACCCAGACAGGCTGCTGAGCAAAGAAACAGGAAAGCATATGTCCCAGGCTCTCATATGACTTTTAACAAATATTCAAATACTAAGTGATTATTAAAACACAGAAAGCGTAATGTTTGTATTTATGATTGATTTCAGGAATACTCAAAACTTAAAGCATTAGGCAAAGATAGGCAAGAAGGGAGGAATCAGGATTCCTTGACAAATCATCTGTAGTAGCAACGAGCCTGCTATAGTCGCCTGAAAATTAGTCTTGAGTTTTCTGTCCAAATTTTCTGTTTAGAAACACAGGTCAAGGATGTGCTGGCACTGGAGAACCTCTGGTTCTTGCATGAGCAATTCTAGCATAACAGTCAGTCCTCGGACTGAATTAAAAAGTCTTCTGTTTTATAACACACTTACATTTTGCCCTACCAATCTGTGGAAGTTTCATTCAGGTGAACCATTATACAACAAATGATGGAGAAACATTTTGGAAGAGTACAACCCTACAGGAAAGGTCCTCAGACATCCACCATCAAAGGTAGAGAGCTGATGCAGATTTTATTATCTAATAAGTCTCTTTTTTCCTGAGCACCTGCAAATACCATGTTTATATGTTGCTAAAAGCTTTGGTCAGAGTGAACATCTTGCTGAGGTTACTTGGTAACTTGTTTTTATCTCAAGATTGTAAATGCTTTGAGGAAGGAGCTGTACTTTATTCATCTTTTTCTTTCAGTATATTTATAATGCAGTAATGCAGTACTTATTTTCTGTAATTGTTGTTGTTGTTGTTGTTGTTGTTGTTAGGTGCTTTGGAGTCAGGTCTAACTCATAGTGACCCTGTGTACAACAGAACAAACACTATCTGACTCTGTGCCATGCCCAGCACTATGTTGGTGCTTCTCTGCTATTCATATGATTTTCAATGCAGATTGTTTCGGGATTGTTTCAGGAGTGAGCTGTCAGATCCTTCTCCCACTTTTGCAGTGCTGGTGATTCAACCCAGGGCCTCAAAAAGTGCAAAGCAGCACTCTGCCAACTAAGCTAAACTCCAGCCTATTTTCTGTAATTGTTGTTGTTGTTAGGGGCCATCAAGTCGGTATCCGACTCATAGCGACCCTCACAGGGTTTTCAATGGCTGACTGTTTTGGGATTACCTTGGGAGTGCATTGCCAGGCCCTTCTCCCATTTTTGTGGTGCTGGGAATTGAACTTGGGACCTCAGAGACTGCAGCGCAGCGCTCTACCAACTGAGCTAAATCCCAGCCCATTTTCTGTAATAGGTACTAAAATTCTTTTTTATTTACTACATACGGAGACTTAGGATCAATGGGTGGTTCTGAAAGTGGAACTCACATAAAAAATGGTGCTGCAAGTATTATACCACAGTGCAAGTAACACATCTGCAAGAAAGACTGGGTTGAAAATAAATACTGAAAATAAAGTGGCAAATAGAGAAATTATGAGAGAGGGCTCAATTCAACATAAAGCCTATAGAACTGTTAATTGGAACAGAAAGGAATGAAGTAGGAACTCTAGAATACTATAGTAAAAGGATTTAGTGGCAGGCTTGGGATGATCTGAAAGTTGGAGTAAGAGTTGGAAGTAAAGAACACACATTACACTCTGAAAATAGCAGTGAAACCTCTAATCAGAAATGTTTTCTTGGTGATGAAAATTACTGAACTGGAAAGAACATGAAAAGTAAAAATAAATGACCATTCTGAGAGACAAATAGTCTAATAGCTAAGAAACACATAGACATTGAATATCTTTTCATATTTGTTTATACAAAATTAAACTCAATGTACTAATTGGCTGGACTGAAAATGTACCTGAAATATCTTGCAGATGTTACTCTAAACTTCCAGTCCTTTTTGGTCCTCTGGCTATAAGATAAGGATTGCTTTGCTGTTCTAGGCCAGTGAATCTCATTTTTGACAAATGGACAATCTGAACCTTAAAGCAAATTGAATGTTCCATGCCATGGACTTAATCAAACTCCTTTAAGGCAGTATAGTAGTTTGGTCTTAGATGTTCTGCACCTTGTTTTTAAAGGTCAGTCTGAACCAAATATGACCAATGCCCGAGTTTCCTCTCTTTCATCTCTGAGTCTGTAAAATGGCTTACAAATGATACATTTTTAGATAGTAAACAACAGTTTCATATTGATCTATGGAGGAAATTTGTGCATTAACTATAGGGAAAAAAATTTTTCTTGTGCTAAAATCGAACCCAGGGCTTTGCATATGCTAAGTAAGTGGTATACCACCAAGCTACATCTCCAGCCTTGGAAAGTGTTTTGATTTCAATTAGACATACTTATTTTGTCTCATTTTTAAACAATACTTGGTTTGGTGCCTAATTTTTTTTTTATTTTGGCATATTAGAATAAAAAATACTGTCATTTACCTTTTGTAAATGTAATCATTAAGTATTTCAATTTTTAAGACTTCTTCATGAAGAAATATAATAGGAATAGGAATAGTAAACATCTATTACTTTTATAAACAATTTAAAAAGTGAAATGGTGAGCTGGGTGCGGTGACACATGCCTGTAATCCCAGCGGCTAGGGAGGCGGAGGCAGGAGGATCACAAGTTCAAGACCAGAAGGAGTCTGTATAACTTAGTGAGACCCTATCTCAAAAAGTAAAAAAATGGGCTGAGGGTGCAGCTCAGTGGTCCAGCACTTGCAGAACATGCAAGCACAAGGCCCTGGGTTCAACCCCCAGTACCGGAAAAAAAAAGTGAAACGGTTCATTGGATACTTTTTTTCTTATTGCATATTTCATCTTAATGCCCAAGCTCGTTTTTATCTTTCTTCAATTGTTGGCTACTGACTATCATCAGCTAGAATAATAGAGATTTGTGACTAAGGCATTGGAATAGGGGTTGGGGTGTAGCTTAGTGGCAGAACACTTGCTTAGCATGTGCAAGACCTTGGG
Source organism: Pedetes capensis (assembly GCA_007922755.1). NCBI lineage: Eukaryota > Metazoa > Chordata > Mammalia > Rodentia > Pedetidae > Pedetes > Pedetes capensis. Next base: position 22,856 of record VMDO01013289.1, read on the forward strand.
TTCAACACCACACACCCCCCGCCAAAATTGAAAAGATTAGAATAAATTTACTATGCTTGGAGCTTTTCTGGAACACAACACAAATGCTGGCAAAAGACAAGTAGCTTTTTCTTTTCTTTTTTTTCCCCCTTTCTCTTTTCTCCAAGACTAAGTCTTACTGTATTGCCTAGGCTGGCCTGGAAATCCTGGGTGGAAGTGAACTCTCCTGCCTCTGCCTCCCAAGTAGCTGAGACTATTGGCATGGACAACTGTGCCATGCAAAAGTGACCTTTTCTTAAAAATAATAATTATACTAATTTGACATGAGATCTCAAAGCATTTAAGATATTTTCCATAGGCCATTTCTCACCTAATTCTGGTAAGTCCTGGTTGCAGTTAGAAAAGAAGCAAAGAATTAAGTTTGAAGTAGATGTAGTAGCCAGTGCAAAACTCACATTTTTGGAGGGGAATACTCTATGGACCATATATATCTTGCACGACTGGTCTGAATACATTTAAAACATAACTTCTCAAGAATTTGACTGTTTTGGTGACATGAATTTTCTTTCTAGTTGGATCTCATTGTTTAAAAGTGAACCAAAGCTACCTTAACTGATATGTTTTCATCTTATGACTGGAATCACCAGATGTATTTGAATTTAATTTTTTTAATGTGAAGAAAAATACTCTCACAAAGTACGTTTAATTTTTAAGTAAATTTAGAAAATATGGAGCACTTCTTCATTTCTAACAGGAAATTCTTGAATCTCTTGCGCCTTGAATAATAAGTTTCAATTCTCCCTAGTGTTCACTGATACAAGTGAGTGTGGAAAAAATACATAAGCACAAATTGGCTTTCTTCTCTAGATCTCTGGGAAAGTGACAGTTACCAAATATGCTAAAGTATTTTGGAAATTCTATTTGACTAAAATGTTCATGTATTTCTTTTATTTTGTTTTATGAAATTTCAGGTAAGATGCTTTAATTAATATAGCAATTGCATTAAAGGTATACTTTTCTTTCTATCACTTGTAAGCCCTTTCTAGTTGCAGTCAGACCAAGTCATTTCATCTCTTTGTTTCATGTCACATTTCCCAACTGTGCAAGCACAAAATAAATACTTTAAAGAGAGAGAGAGAGAGAGCGCGCATAATGCAGAAATAACAAAGTTCTCTGGCTTCAACAAATTTTTAATTTTGCAACAAATTTTTCTTGAGGAAAATAAACTCAAACTACAATGTCATATAGAACATTTTTGAATGGTGAGAAGTCCCTATAAAAGTTGGGAAGCCGTAAATGATCAATTCACAGGGGGAATGAAAACAAATCAGAAAAACCAAGCTATTCCTAGGCATATTCCTAGAACCAAGAATTGGCCCATTGCTTTATGATCATGGCTACTGTATAGGAAATACTAAAATTGCAATTTCATTTTAAAAAACAAGGGTACAAGTTCAGATTTAGAAATTGTCCTTATATGTCAGGAAGGAAACAATATGTTTTTCATATATTACTATTCTCCTGTGAACATTTCTGGGCTTTCTTAAAAAATCTGATTTTCCATTTCCTCAAAAAAGCCCATAGATCTCTTCCATAAGATTGTGATTCTCATGCCAAATGAAGCTCTCTGTGTATTTATAGAGGGAGTATAGTATATGGACACAATGATATCTGACTATCTAGGAGACCTAAGGAAAACTACAAAGTAAATAAAACCTATCTTGAGCACTTCTCCATCTGCTTTCTCAATCCCACTTTTTAATTTTCTTCAAGTTGTCAGTAGCCATATACTCATATACCTGATATCCCACCCTCAACGCCATTGCAAAATATAGGCACCTTTCTCTATAGCCTGCCTTCCTGTTCTTCCATGGTTGGCTCTCCCACTCCATCAAATTGTATTTACTTTTCTCTTTCTGCTGGGCTCCACACAGAGAATGGAGATTGGAGCCCATATGGAGAATGGGCTCCATACAGTAATGGAGATTGAAATAAACAACCTTGAAGCAAAATTATCAATGTAAAATTTTATTTCAACAGCTCTCTCAGATTTTTTAAAGGAGGATTTATATGTTATTTGTACATTTATGAAGATAACTTTAATGATACTATTACTTGTTTCTTGCTTATCCCCCTATTGAACCTTTTGTATCTTATGATTAGAAATTCAATTAATAGATTTCCTAGCTGGGGGCAGTGGCTCACATCTATAATTCCAGCACCTTGGAAGGCAGAGGCAGGAGGATCACAGGTTTGAGGTCAGAGGCAGCCTGAGTAGCTGAGGGAGACCCTGTCTCAAGACAAAAAATAAAAAATGGTCTGGGGGTGCAGCCCAGGGGTAGAACACTTGCAAGTATGTGCAAGGCCCTAGGTTCAACACCCAAGTACTGCAAAAGATAGATAGATAAATAAATAAATAAATAAATAAAACTTTATAAAAATTAGATTTTCCATGAGATGCATTCACCAATCCAGACCACAAAATAATTATCTTTATTCCAGAATACTTTTTGACAGGAAGTAATTTTTTAAATCTATCAGTCTTTATTATAATAGTATCAAAATACAAATATAATATTGGACCTTGCATTTATTTTCCTACTTAAATGATCTGCAAAGTATCTTTATTTTGCTACTTATCAGCAGAATATTTTTAATTATCATCAACTTTAATTGTTGGGAACTTTCCCAATGAAGATAGCCCCCAAATCTTTTATTATAGCTTCTTGTTGTTAGGTGCCATGACCCTTATAGGGTTTTCAATGGCTGATTGTTTCAGGATTGCCTCAGGAGTGGATTGCCACATCCTTCTCCCATGTTTGTGGTGCTGGGAGTTGAATTCTAGACCTCAGAGACTATAGAGCGGTGCTCTACAAACTGAGCTAAATCCCCGCCTGTATTGTAGCTTAGCTTTTATCTAACTACATTATAAAATAATAATAGAAGAATGGTGTAAATATATGCCTTTCTCCTAATTTTTATTTTTTTATTTTTCACCATGGATATTTCATTTGTCAGAATTCATAATGTAATAATTCCATTTTACCTTCCCCCATAAAATTATTAAAAAGTGATTCTCTGATTGTATAAATTGAATTATAATTTGAAAACTTTAAAGAATTACTCTGTCTATTTATTAGTGAATTAAAGTCTGTCAGGTGCTAGTATAAAGCCTCTACCATGTGCTGGTACAAAGAGAATCTTTGTGGACCATATTTTGTAGAGCTACAGTGGCCAGAATGAAATATGGAATTATAGATGATGGACAATCACTTATTTCAAACATTCATAGTTCCTGAGACTCTTGCTAAGAAGAAAGCATATGAGGTTGATGTCATTGCTGTGATTTGTATATTTATTCTCAGAAATGTGTTAGGACAGAAGTTTTAAGCAAACTCTAATTGTGCAGAAATCATGTTGCCTTCTCCATGTGTTGACTGAGTGTATTCTGTGATGTATTTTTCCATCACATGGTTAAGTTCCATGTGTTTCTAGGTCATAAGATCTCTAAAAACTTTGTCAAGTAATCTGGGTGATAAGGTAAAAGGAGCAAGCATAAATGCTAGCTATGCTATTGGTTTATTACCATCTTATTGTAAAAGATATAGTTTCTCTCAGAAGAAAGATCAAAGTTTATAGAGGAACCTAGTAAAGACTATCCCTCGTAGAAAGAGAACTTATATTTCAAAAGTTCATTCCGGTGACATTTGGGGAAATCTAGAAAATTTTTCAATTTTTCCATTGTGTGTGTCTCAGGCATTTCTAGGTTTTGCAGCTACAGAAGCAGTAATTTCTTTATAGGAAGCCAAACTCTCATTCCTGGTGTCCAAGTCTTTTGAGGTGTTCAAATACAGATGGGACCTTATAAGCAGGGAGAGACCCTTATGTGCCTGAGGACAGACATGCACATATACACAATCACACACACATGCATGTGTTATATTTTGTTTATCCCACAGTTACTCTTTCTAAGGGTAGATTTATTTAAGGTCTCCTTGTCCTGTCAATATTTCATGTTCTCATTAATGCTTCTAATAATGTCTCATGCTATAATGTTTGGGCAGTGTGATGGTTTCAGGACTTAATGGAGAAGACAATCCAGTTTCTCACAAGTCTGCAAAGACTAGTACAATTGTAGTGGTTTGGACAACATACAGAACACAGCATTTCAAAATTCCAAAAGAATTATCAAGTCCCTCAGTGCTTAAAGGATTGTATTCAATTTGTTGACAGGAAAACTATTGGAAAACTTCATAGGGATAAATTCCCCATGAAATTTATCTTTCTCATATTAATCTAGATCAATAGAATATTACAACCTGACACAGCTGGTACATGTCTAACATATGGGCTACATGCAACAACATAAATATGTACCCATTACTATATTGGAAACTCCAAGCACCACCAGCAGCCAAAAACTTGAACTAGAACATGATATGTATAAAGCAAGATTGAGATTATATTCACTTACAATATTTCTTCTGCATGAATATTTTTTTCTCATTTCTATCTAGGTCCATACATTTAGGGGTCAAATTTTCCCTTAGGTACTATCTCTAATCTATGATTTTCTAATTACTTTTGACTCCACAATATAGTGTTCTTAAGCTATAGCATCCTTTCACTGATAATTGTCTTAGTTTGCTAGGCCTTCCTCTTAATGATATTTATACATTAGGTCAGTTTGGTTAAAGCTCTAAAGTATTCATTTGAGTATGCTAACATGTAATCTAAGCAAGATTACAGATTTGAGCACACAGGTTGAAATAGGGAATACAAGAGAGATAGGGAATTTTTTCTATAATCATGCACTTACAATCACCAGCCTACTATTTTGCAAATGCATTTCAAAAAAGAACTGTATGGGTGGCTGGGAAAGGACCAACCTCTGTGGCCACAAGGAGAAAATCTGAAAGAACAAAACCAAAACATGTCCTTCAACAAGATTGTCCTCACCTTCAAACACAATTTTAAGTGTAGGAATGCCAGATCTTATTCATCTTTGTATTCCACCTAATGACTAAGGCTCATTGTCTATAGCAGGTGCAAAAGAAATTCTCTTAATTTTAAGCATGCACCAGAACTGAATTTTGTGCAATCATGATTCATTATCTTAAATGCTTTTATCTCTATCAACTAACTTTACCTCAAATGCATTCTCCTCTCTAAGCTAAATGGATCCCTGTTTTAATCACCAAATCTTTAGAAGAAATGTTTGGTAGAAGAAACTGGTAGACGAAGATGTATAGCTGCAGTGCTGGCCACCGTGACCCTTTGAGATCAAAAGGAGTCTGACCAGGGTGGGATATGCCAATGATGGCCTCTTTAATTAATGCAAAGGTGCCAGGGAAGCAAAACAAAAAACCCTAACAATCTCCTCTTTGAATTTCTTTCATTACCCGTTGATTGCAGGAAATGGTCTCAGAGGAGCCACTTACTCTGCCAATTATGCAAGGAGTAAAAGCAAGGAACTTTCCTTCTTTCCCTATTTTTATGAATTTATGTAGGGTATTTGTTTAGCCATGCTCTTCAAACTACATAGTGCTTTCCTGGTTGACTAGTTTCCATCATCAGCAGCAATTAGCATTGGTTTCCTAGGCAACCATTCTCTATCCTACTGAGAAAAAGCTTTTCTTGACAGGAGCATTCTGTCTTACATTGTTTTGTTTTCTTTTTTCCACAAATGTACGGTAGGCTTATTTGTCATTTTTTTTTAACAAAGCATTATAATGCCCATGATTCTTAAAAGGAGAAACATTTACTGGCTTTTATGACCATATGGTTGAATTTATTGTAAATGTATCTTACTTCACTCTTAACAACCTGAAAGAAATCAACAAAAATATGTTGTCAGGCATACGCCAACTTGCTTGAATTTTGTGTTCACAGTCCAATTGGTGAACCATTGCATGTTCAAGTAATCACACCTGGTCCTAATAAAAACCCTAAAGGTACACATTCAAAAACAAGTTTGTGGATCTACCAACAATGCCATATCCCACTCAGAAACAAGTTAGTAGTTTCTGGGCTATTGAGAAAGTTTCAACTCTAATGTATTTGTTATTAATCAATCAAGTGATATTGACATACTAATGTAGCACAGTAACTAAACTAAAAATATATGCTTGGAGCAGGGCCTGACATGATAAATATTGTGACCTAAAGGTCATGGCAATGGTGTAGCATGATCAGCTTCATGAAGAAAAACAAAGGGCTGCAATAGTAATAAGCACTGAGTAGTACAGTACACCAGTGGAGCAAATTTTAATTTATGTTCATTTTATTGTGTTAGTTTAAATAGTAAGTGGCAGGAGCCTGATAACTTTTTTGTTTGGCAGTGTTCAGACATTTAAGCAAGGACGTAGTCATTGGGGAAAATTACAGAATCACCTTAATGTATGACAAAGAGTTCTAAGTCTCACCTACATTTTGTCAATCAAATACATAATTTTAAAAAGCACTTGATATCTTACTTCATGTAACTGTCACAAGCACGCCAAAAGATGAAGGACGTTTTTATTCCAGGTTTGTTGTTGTTGTTAGGTGCCATGGAGTAGGTATCCGACTCATAGCGACCCTCTGTACAACAGGGGAAACGCTATTGTCAGTGCTTCTCTGCTGTTCATAGGGTTTTCAGTGGCAGATTGATTTTTGGGAGGGGGTTGCCAGGTCCTTCTCCCAAGCCTACAGCTTCTGGTGTTCCCAGGCTGTCTCCCATCCAGGTACTAACCAGTCCCAACCCTGCTTAGTTTCCGAGATCTGATGGGATCAGATGCCACAGGGCTACGGCTGCAGGCTTATTCCCAGTTTACAGATGGGAAATTTGAAGGTTAGAGAGATTGTCCCTCAACCAAGTTCCTGTGGCTACTAGGGTTGGAAGCAGAATTTGATCCCAGGTTTTCTGACACCAGAACCTATTCTTACACAAAATTTTTATACTATGCTGATATGATTCAAAGTGACATGGAAATGGAGGAAAAGTTGCTTTTATCCATTAATGCTGCCAGTATTTCTAGCTGTAAAAATGTGTAAATGTGTGGATTAAATAGTAATGACAAGAAATAAAAGGGTCTAGTGTAACAACTTGTTCAATAGCCTTGCATAAAAGTGTGATTTTTATTTATTCCTTAAGTGAAATGTGGCTTAGTGTGATACCTTTTGAGTGTAATCAAGTAGCTTTCTACAAATTAGAACCTGTCTCAATTAGTTTCTTTTACCTATTTTTTTACCTCCTTTATGTGTTTCACCAATACATTTCCCTAGTATCAAGAAAAACTGTTCTTTCTTTCCAGAATTTATTTTATTTACCAAGGATTTTTTTGATACTCTTTTCTGAATATTGATCCTGTCTTATCTGTCCAGAATAACTTTTCAAGACAGACTTCACTTTTTACCATCAAATGTTTACATATAGGGTGGTAATGTTATTATCTATTACTCTGTCCCTTGGATGATGTCTTTAAGTTGTTTATTCTCATATTGGCCTATAAGCAATAACTTTTTTTAGAACTTATGAGATAAATTTGATTCAGAGATGTTACTTTTATTTTCTTCCAAATAGTTTATAGGCAGATCTAATTATTTGAATCTAAGTCATCATTCTTTTCTCTTAGCCATGACATAACTTTGACCTGCAGCCATAGCCCTGTGGCATCCCATCCCATCAGATCTCAGAAGCTAAGCAGGGTCGGGACTGGTTAGTACCTGGATGGGAGACCACCTGGGAACACCAGAAGCTGTAAGCTTGGGAGAAGGACCTGGCAACCCCCTCCCAAAAATCAATCTGCCATTGAAAACCCTATGAACAGCTGAGAAGCACTGACAATAGTGTTTCGCCTGTTGTACAGAGGGTCGCTATGAGTCGGATACCGACTCGACGGCACCTAACAACAATAACAACATGACATAACTTTATGGGCATGTTATGATATTTTTTTTCTTACTTGTAGAAACTCTCATTACCATATTGATACTACTGATAAAGTAATAACAACTATAAGAAGTTAATATTCAAATGCTAGTTTAAAGGTCATTGTTGCAATGCAAAATCTATTGTTAGTTAATGAACTGAAATCATTTACAAAAGAGTAAATAGAACTATGGCACATACTCCTTAACTAAAATCATTTCTAACAAAATTTTTTTGAAAAGTCACTTCTAAAAATGTTGAAAGTCAAAAAGGAAAAAACTGAGGCTTTCAAAATATCAGACTGCAGTAAGCAGTGTTAAGTTTTCAGATATTAAGGTCAACATTACATTTCAAACATATATAAAGAATGATAATTTCCCAATTTATGTATAATACAGAGTCATCTTTAATCTTCTCAACAACTAAATCCTATTCATAAATTTTCCAAATTTTGAAGGAAAGGAGAGAATAGAAGGTAGAGAAAGTAAACAATGAAAAATAAAATGTATTGCAATCTCTTCCTCTGAGATTATTTTTCCTGTGGCTCCTGTCCTCGGGACATGACAAGAACTATCATGCTTTTGGAGAACCACCTAGCAGATCATCCCAAACTGGGACTTGCTGGCAGGAATCTCAAGCAGGTGGTAGTCCAGGACCCACAAGCCAGGGGACTAGGTGTGAGGCCAGAAAATAAAACACAAGTCTTTTCTTCCTTTCTAGCTTTGCCTTGGATACAGTCCTTCCCTTGACTGTCAACATAGCCATGTTGATAGTGGCTCAACAGTGTCATAATATAGTCGTAATAATAACAGCTTAGTAGAGCCAGCCCCCTAGTGCACATTACTATGGCTCTTTCTGTAAAGTAGAAACATTAAGGTAGAAAGTTCAGAAGAATGCATGACTAGGGAAAAATAGAACACCTTGGTGAAGACCTTCTGGAAGTCTTCCTTGTATATGAGCTTCTTCATGGGCCAGGTCCGTTATGTAATTATGTAACTAGCTCTTCACAATAATCTATGAGAAAAGTAGTATTGTTATTTTGATTTCAGGAGTGAGGCATTGAGGCACAATGAGTTTGAGTAATAACTAGAAAACAGAAAAGCTAGAGTTCCTATCCACATTGCTTTGAATTAAGGTCTGTAAGATTTCCTTTAATTTACTCTAAAAAGATAATTATCCCTAGATAGGTAAAGATGCACGTTTGGATGGATATGTAGGTAGGGAAATGAAAGGAGGCATTTAATAAACATATGATGAAATGAATAAATTATTATACATATAATACATATTAAAAATAATAGTATAAGATTGACCTCATAGCTTTCACATTTTTATTTTTATAGGTCTGATTTTGTAACTGACTTTGTTGCCATCTGTACTTGTTTGGCACATTTACCATTATTCTTCCCTGAACTTCCCCAGACCCTGAGTGAATTTGCTTCTGTCCCAGGTGCCAGGCTGGGAGAATGCAGTTCACCCAGGAGATCAACTCATTAGGCCTCTGTTGGGAGAAGGCCTTCTCTCCCTCTTTTGGGAAAACAATTGCTGTGCTGTTGACTGCCTTTCCTTAGAGGAAGACTGTAAATTTACTGGGCCATCAGAAATCAGCAAACAAACCCATGCTCCTGTTTTTCTAAATTCACTGGGAAATTTAGATTAGAAAATGCATTACTTCCTATTTAAAAAGATTTAATAATATTCTTCAACAAACTTTGAAGATGGCAAATAAGCTAGTATGAACTTGGCTCCCTCATAGACTGTTAGATTATTCTTATAATAGTGTTTTTTAAAATCTGTTAAATTCTGGGGATGGGTCATTTTGTTTTGTTTTTCCTTTTGCTTTTTTTTATGTGGTGCTGGGGATTGAACCTAGTATGTTGTGTGTGCTAGGTATACACTATACCACTAACCTACACCCCCAACCCCTGCTGAATTCTTCTAAAGAAACAAAAATTGCAAATTCTTCCAAGATTAGGTTAAATTATTTTCAGACAATTTTGCTTAAATAGGTACAAAAATAAAATGAGCTTATTCATAAGCTTTTATTCAACCTTGAAACTCAAACATACTTATAAATTAGTTTTCTCTCATATAAAAACAAATAAAATTCAAATTTCCTACAATTTCCCATCTAAAATAAACAAGATTGTTTTGCTGAAACTAAATTACTACTCAGAATTGAAATGTGATACTGGTGGGTACAGTGCATTTCATTAGGTTGGACATGTCTTCCCTGACCAGAGACAAGTAATAATTCAATTCTTCCTCACATCTCTATTTAGACTGTTTTCTAAGTGCATTTTATACACTGCCTCACAATATAATTTGGCCTACACTTATTTGAATGCATCCTTTATGTATTAAATTCACACTGTTCTCTTTTATTATCCCTCAACATGTAAAACAATTTTCAATACTGTCAAAATTGTATGCTACAGACAGTCCCAAACAAAAAACTCCAGTAATGTAGCATTGCCCAGTTATAATTTGTTCATATAAACCAATAGATACTTCTATGATTTTATTAGCTTATCTTCCCAATCTAAAAAAGAAAACCTTTAATGCATGTAAAATATCTTAGACTCTTGAAAATTCATTAATAAGTACACATTAATAAATATAGGACTGCAACCTAGCTAATACTGTTCTAAAATACATCAAAATTATTAAACATTAATAGAGTAAATGAGGTAATTTGGGAGCTTTAAAAGTTGGCAAATATAATCACCAATATGGATTATATCTGATTTGTATAAATATCATGAATAAAACATTTCACATTAACTTTTTATCCCTTCGAGAAGAAAAGTTGCTTTAAGCATCCAGTCTTAGTAAATCTCAGTGAGCGAAGCTTTGATAATTGCAAGCATGACAAAGGAGGGTCTGTGACTTGTGAACTTTATGTAATAGGGAAGATAAGATGTGTGTACTAGCACAATTCCATGTAAGATGTATTAAATGCTATTGTTGTTGTTGTTGAGTGCCGTCAAGTTGATATCTGACTCATAGCAACCCTACATACAACAGGCGAAATAGTATTGTTAATTCTTCTCTGGGTTTTCAATGGCTGATTGTTTTAGGGAGTGGGTGGCCTGGTCCTTCTCCCAAGCCTACAGCACCTGGTGGTATAGCTGCAGGCTTCCAGGTAGTAGATGTATTACAAATCCTCAAGATGATATGATATATACTTATCTTATAAGTGTATTGGTTTAATCCAAAAACAAGGGGATCATAATTAAAATGATAAATGTGTGAGATGGTACAATAACTAGTTCAGGGCCTGAAATGGTTTCAACTTGACCATATCAATGTTAATTTTATATAACCTAGTCAGACAAAAATTAAGGAAATGATGTTCCACATATCATTGACTAAAAATGAAAGTAGCCTTTTGAGATTAAAATTATATTCTGGATTAGAAATCAATTCAGCAGACTATAACCTTTTGCCATTTCAACATAAAAGCAACTAACACACTAGGTAATAAGCCCAGGTATGTTGTTGTTGTTAGGTGCCGTAGACTCGGTATCCGATTCATAACGACCCTCATAGGGTTTTCAATGGCTGAGTGCTTCGGGATTGCCTTGGGAGTGGATTGCCAGGCCCTTCTCCCATTTTTGTGGTGCTGGGAGTTGAACTCGGGACCTCAGAGACTGCAGTGCAGCGCTCTACCCACTGAGCTAAATCCCAGCCCTAGTAGAAACAGGTTATATAAGATAAAGGGTGTGGTCAGGTTTGTTTTCATAATTTTGGTCAAGATAATTAGAATTAACTATGTTTTTTGGCCATAAGATAATTAGAATAAACTTTTTGTGGTACCATACTTAGGGGTTAATCCCTGCAAACAAGCTGCCTCTGGCCTCAAACTTGAGATCCTCTGTCTCTACCTCCTGAGTTGCTGGAATTATAAGCATGTGCCACAGCGCTTGGGTAGAATAAATTCTTTATTGAAAATTTGGTATAGTCCATGATCCAAATTTGTATACTCACAGTCAGGTTTGGGAGATCAGCTTTATTTTTACCTGGCTGCCTCATTTAGATTCTGTCCCATCTGGAGGACAGACTTCCTCATTCCTCCAAGGATAACAGAGTGTGATGAAACCAGGCTTTTGGAGCCAGGAGTCTATTTGGACAGACTCTACCTAAACTTGAAACATGGATTACTAGATTGAGTAAATTTGCCTTTATATGGTTAACTTCTTGATTTTTTAATTAGCCACTTGACTATACATATTCTTTAGTGATGCAATGCAAATACTCTCATCTATAATAAATAAGAGTTACAGTAGCACAAGTAATATTTTTAAAATATTATAGCACTCATTATGTGCCAAACACTCTACCAAGGCATTTGCTCTCATTTTCTTAATGAATTATTTACTATTATTGCTCTCATTTTACAGATGAGGAAACAGTGCGTGAATAGGGTTAAACTGGAGAAGAGGACAGTATTGTATCTAAGAGAATAATATTAGCATTTTTGTGTGATTTCTGTATTTGAACAGAAGTTTTGGAGTTACCCCACATAAATAAATAACATTAACAGTTGCCAAAGCATTGTAAAGAAGGAGAACTGTTATACTATGCAGTGAGAGGACCCTAGAGGAGGAGGAAGAGCTAAGTGTGGTTATGAGGCCAGAGTGCTGGGTAGGATTTCTTTAAACATTCTGTAAGAGAATGGGCCCCCAAAGAGGCATTTTCAGTGGAAAGATACTATAAAAATATGGCTACAAAAATTAATTCATTTAAAAAACAGCTCTTAAATTTCCAAATTGCTTAAGAATATTACAAAAAGAATTATTTTATATTTTGAGAATTGTCTCATATATTAATTTTCATAGTAATTCTGACACTTAAAAATCAGAGTAGGATAGTTCCTAGCTTCTTCTAGCACTCCAGTGTTTTTTGGGAAATTGGAAATAATGGAGAGGTGAAGCATATAGTGGAAGTGGGGATATTTACAGAACCCACGTCTTTTGGGTCATTCTTGCATTTCCCTATTAGTAGTTAGGCAAAATTTAGTATCTGCCTATGGCATTTAGTCGCTGCAGCTGTAGCACTGTGATGTCTGATCCTCAGATCTTGGAAGGTAAGCAGGGTGGGGCCTGGTTAGTACTTGGATGAGAGACCACATGGAAACACCAAATACTGCAGGCGTGGGAGAAGGACCCAGCAACCGGCTCCCAAAAAATAATCAGCCATTGAAAACCCTATGAATAGCAGAGAAGCACTAACAATAGTGTTTCACCTGTTGTAAGTAGGGTTGCTATAAGTCTGACAGCAACTGGAAGGCACCTAACAGCAACAAAAACTACCTGGGAAAGTAGTCTTTCTTAAAAAAAAAACTATATATCATTGCCATGTATTTCATTAGAATGTTATCGTCCCAGTTTTTCATAATTTATCTTATCCACACTAATCCATTTATTTCATCACAAATACATATTTTGGGGCATTTTCTTCACGTTTTAAATCATGATATTTTTTGCAAATGAGCATAGAAACTTATTTGAGTGATATTTTCTACAGTGGTATAAGAAAACAATAAAATATATTTTAAGTTACACACAAAATAAATCCCCTCTTCTGCCTTTGAATTTGTATTATTAGGTATACAGAAATTAAATTATTTCCGTATACATAAATAACTTTTTTAAAAAGGGCCATAAAAATTAATTATTTTCCTTTTATTCTGTGGTCATTTTGCTTAGATCTCTGAATGCCAGCTCCTTTTCTTCTTCTTCTTTGAGATATATATTTGTGTTTTATCTGCAATTTAAAAAATTAGTTTGTACTTTTTGAGGAAAAGACAAGAAAAAAGAAATTCCAGTCCACTGTACAGTTTGGCTACTTTTCCTCTTTGCACCCTAATTTGGACTTCTTGTCACTGTGTTTTCTTTCCTTACTGTTTCTTACAGAGGAGGTGTCTGCAAGGATAGTCCAAGTAGTCACGGCTGAAGCTGTAGCTGTCCTGAAAGGCGAACAAGAAAAGGAAGCACAGCACAAAGACCAGCCCCCAGCTCTGCCGTTAGGTAAATAAGAGATTCATCAGGGGCCGTATCTGCTGCCTCTGGTCACCCTGTAGAGTCTGCATGTTTAAAAGATAGATTCTATTTGTACATCATCTTTACATGGGACATTCACCCATCTGTTGAAGCAATGGGATCTGTTTTTACCCTCCTCGATAGGTTCATTGGGGTATTTTAATAGTTTTTAGGGTGATAATCTTTCACCTAGATGTTTCCCTGTGTGGACCTTAGAATTTCATTTTCCAGATCATTAGAAGACTTTATGATTTCCCACACATAAGGAAAATGAACTAAATCTTGAATTAGAGGTGATTGTTTCCCTTTATGGGTTTCAGTGAATGGTTATCCATACTGTATTCTCGTATGAATCTCCCTGAACTTCCTACACAAAGCCTGTAGTCACAGCTTTGTTAGAATCATCAGTGATTTCGTATCACATGGGAAGAACTACCCACGCAGCTCATCTAAAGTCACTGAGGCAGATTTTTCCCTCTCCTTTCATCACAAATCAAATGCTTTCCAATGCCACATATGTTATGCAACACATGTTGGACAAGGAGAACACTCAGCCAAAGGCTTGCTGCCCCTGATTAGATATGAATTGATCATTTGGTTGATTGATAGATGCACATGAATGCATAGGGGAAAACACATCGAAAGAGACTTTCTTAGGTTCAACATATCTGTTTATTTCACAGGTACATATACTCAATCTGTAGAAAAGTATGGCTTTTAAATTCTATGACCAGTCCATATCCATTTGCATATTTTATAGTCTAATAAATCCTTAATGTATGATTTTCTGACTAGTACTCTTTTAAGTGTCTGTTAAAAACTAAGCAATAAAAATACCTTGTTCTGCAAAATAAGAATTTAGAATATATTCAGTGTATTTTTAACACTAATTTGACTATCAAGAACTATTTTTCTCTTAAAACACAGGAGGAAAATTATCTAATCTAAAATATTAATCTTCAGTCTATTGCTCACTTCTATGAAAGTGAAATGAAAGAAAACTCAGCTTTAAAATTTGAAATCTTAAAGTGTGCCATGTAAACCTCATGGAGTCAATCTAAAAAATTCACCTTTCATCCCAAAGCTGTCTCTAATAACTGCTTTGTGAAACTAAAATCCATATAATCGTTAACATAGCTTTAGTCATTGGCCTTAAGTGAGAAATATTTCCTTTTGAAATCCCTTACTTTCATGAGAGGGTTCATAAAGAAGGTAAGTGTCCAGAGAAGGAAATCTCAGAGTCAACTGTAGTGAATCTCATCTTTTTGGAACCTTTCTCTCCACACTTTGTAAGGACAAGGCCAGAAGATGACTCAGCTCCCCCGAGCACATTGTTTTTGTCGGAGGGTTGCCCCAGGCTGTAAGAACTTCATTTTTCATTTCTGAGATGGGTTTTGACAAACTCAGTGGGCAAAATGTTATTTAAAAAATATGTCAGTTAATATAACCATGAGTGATCAAGATAACATTTGTTTCCAGATCAAGCAGTTAAACAACAAAGTCTTCAAATGTTTTTTTCAGTCAGGCTAACATAATCCAAACTAAAATGCCTGATTGTGTATGATTTCATATGGTATATTAGGGCCAAAAAGAAATATATTATTCATTGAACAAGTAGACACATATTAGTGATACTAATGATACAGTGTTAGCATTTGTGTCTAACTCATTTTTACAGTGAAGACAAAATAGTACTTTGAAAAATACTGAATGCTTATCTTACTTTTTAGGTTGTCAAAAATATGTGAATCATGCAATGGGCCTTATGATGTCAATTGCAAATTATTATTAAGTCTTTCTCTGGCTTTCATAGACATTTTTTGCAGCTGGGAGAACTCCATACACATCTACTGGCCCAATAGGACTAATTCTCATGTCTTATTTCTCCATTGTTGATCCGTAGCAGTTGAAGAGACAGCTAATCTGCCTCCTTCTCCACCCCCATCGCCTGCCTCAGAACAGACAGTCACAGTGGAGGAAGGTAAGGCTTTGAACTAGCAGGGTATGTCTTCTTGAAAAGGGCAAATAATAAACTTCAGTACATAAACCACGAGCTTCAGTATTGGTTTATAGTGACCCAAACAAAGTCCTTAAGCAAATACATAATCACCTGTATCACGTCAAAAGCAGAAGCACATGGTAAGCAAAAAAGGAAAAATCTGCTGGACAAAGGAAAAAATGATTTTGTCTTTAAGTTTTTAGAATAATTGTAGAAAACCAATTTACTTATTTAGAGTGTATTGGCAGAGAAGATACAATCCTATATTGTAAATGACTGAATATAAATAATAAATGTAATCTTCATGCTAGAAGAAGTCATATCTACTGATGAAATTAATACTTCCTTATGGAAATATCAGGAATTATCTCTGTTTTGTTCACCATTATATTGCCAAAACCTTCCCCAGGGCCTGACCCATAGCAAACTCTCAGTAAATATTGATTAAGTGAAGTTAATGAATGAATATGATATTAAAGTCTGTGAAGTACAAGCCAAGACCATGGTTTCTTTCCTGCTGAGACCTGTTATTGTCCATGAATATATTCATGCACTTACACAATATGGAACACCATGGTAGCTTCTCAGTTGTCACTGATAAAACAGAAAGATATCTTTGAAGAATATCCATTCAGAATCTGAGATGAAAAGCACTAAGCTAAATTACACTCAAGTAGCAGTGGAGCCTCACTCTCTACCTTTTCCTGTAACTACCAAAATGATACACAAAAGCTAACTGATGTAAGTCAGGGAAACTGATAATTTCTTTCAAGTTTTCATATACTAAAACCATTATTATAAAACTATTGCATTTTATTTATTTTCTTCATTTATTTTTTCTTCAGTTGTCACTTGAAAGATCATTTCACTATGTTAAGAACTGAATAACATTTATCTCAAATTTTTTTATAATTTGCAATTAGATTAATTTAAAATATTTTTTGATTTCCTAAATACAAAAATCTAAATTACTGAACTACATAATGTTAATTTCAAGCCTAAATTTTTTTTAATCAAAGCTTTTCTTTCTTAAATTGAATCCTTTCCCCCCTAATTTGATTCTTGAAATAAAGTTAAACAAGCAAAATTATTCTAAGAGGGTGAAAAAGAGAAAGTTTGGGGACTATAATCTGTATATAACAGCCACTACTTATTAGTTAATTCCCCTAAATGTAATTTAATTTTTTAACATACAGATTTGAAAGAGTCTTTTTGGATTTATGTTTGTCCTGGTCTGGCACATATTTATTGACCACCTACAATGTTCCAGAAACTCTTCAAATTCTGGGTAGACACTCATGAACAAAACAGACATAATCTCTGCTTTTAATGAACACACTGTCTAGTGGAAAACAGAAATCTAATAGTCTTATAAATACTTTCAAATTAGATTACCGTCAGAAAGGAAAAAGAACAGAGAACTTTAAGGTAAATCAGCAGTGGAAACCTTATTTTTTATTGAATGGTTAAAGATAGTTAGGAAGCTGAGCCTCAAAGCATGAAAAAGTGTTGGTCAAGCAAAGGTGGAAGAAAGGGGCATTTGGGCAGAGGAAGCAGGATATACAAGGGCATTCAGGAGACCAGAAAATGCCATCTTCTAGGAAGGGAGTTTGTAGCTAGTGGATAGTGAGAGAGAGTAGAGGAGCCAAGGAAAGAGAGAGTGAACACAGCAACCAGCTGAAGTTAGGGCCTGGATTTCACTCCAAATGAGTGGGAAGCCTCAGGGGACAGGTGCACTTCCCTGCAGCCATGGACAGGGTGTCTGAGCTCCTACTTAATGCCATTCGAGTGTCAGAGAATCCTCTTAACCCAGAAAGGGCTATGACGTTGACAGAGTTTCCCTACTCCAAAAAAGGTCAAGTCACTGGCTCTTCTTCCTCTCTGTGGGAGTTAGAGCATAAAAGGAAGTAGTGTCCTCCGTTCATCTGGGAATTTACCCAGCCTGCTTGCTGGAGGGTGCATCATGTATACAATGAAAATATAAATAAGTAAAATATAGAATCATTTTCACATTTTGGTTCCTTAGGTGTCAACTTTCCAGAATAGTTGTTCCCTTAAATTTGCAGAATGTCTTTCACCAAATTATCTCAGTTTATTTAAGGAAAATGCCAACTCACTTCTCGCTGCAGATAACTCAAAGTTACTTTCAAACTAGTATCTTTTACTTTTTTTTTTCAAAACAGCATTAAACTATATGAAGGCCTAATGATTTGCTCTCAAATAACCATTATTGAGTTATATGAAAAAATAGATGTATATATTTTATGAGCTATACCTCATTAATATCAAGATTAATGTTCTTACCTTAAATGTGTGAAACACATGGTCTAGACAATCAAAGTACTGTCTCTTTTATTTCAAACCACACTGAAATGACGTGCAAAACATATCACTTTCTTTAAGTTTAGTTTTGTCGGAAAATAAATTAGGAACAAATCACAAAGCAGGATTGAACAGTTCAAATTTCTAATCAACAGTTAATTAGTTTTTAAACCTCCAGCCCAGGACATTTAAAGTAAGAGCAGATCTGCTAGGGAGGGACCAGGTGGGTTTCCTTGCTTTGTATAAGGGATTATTTTCCCTCCTTAACACACCCTCAAAGCAACTTTAAGGGCATAGTGACTGCCACAGTCTGATCCTTTTAAACAAATGGAAAAGAGCTCTTGAATTAAATTGACTAATTCAGTAATTTTGAAGATACACTTCCTTTATATTAAATATCAAACATTTTTAAAGTGGTTCTTTCCCAAAGGGGAAGCATGAAAGCTTCCACTGAAAGTACTTTAAGATGTTAATTACCATCATTTATAAATATTCATTTATTATAATTAATGTAATATTAATAATTCCCAGAATATGTGCTTATTCTGGGAACCTGTACAAGGGATTTTGAAAAAAAAATTCAACAAGTAATGCACTTAGAAAGGAAACAATGGTACCATTTTCTAATCCTGTACTAGTTACAAGGTTTTCAAATTAACCTTCTTTATCAGTTTGGCCTAACTATGACAGTTGTCATTTGGATTTAGCTGTTACAATTTGGACGTCCATACAAGTAAAATGGAGTGTTCTGAAAAGAGAACCAGGGATCCTCCTGCCCTCTTAGGCTTCCTCTAGAATTCCAGTACCATTGTTTTCCGTGTCATAAATGTAGGGACATAATTGTGATTCCGAAGGCAGCTTCCCTTCATGTCACTCCAGGACAGCAGTAACAGACAGCAAAATGAGAAGTCTTCAGTCAGAAGCTTGCAGAATGGAAAAGGGTTTGGAGATGGAGAAGAGCATAGTAAGTGGGGCCAGCTGCCTTCAGACATATGCTGTGAGGCAAAAGCTGTAATGCCACAGCAAGCAACAATCAGTCTTTGGTACTGCATAAGGTGTAGTCCCTCATAAAAGTGACAACTCAGTACCAAAGGAGGCTGCAAACCAAAGCTGGGCTTGGGGTGGCACATCTCACTTTGACTCAATATAACTTTTCAAATGCTTCAAAAGGAGATAGGGAGAGTCTAAATGAAAACAAATTAGGAGAAATTTACTCCTCCAATTCCAACCAAGTAAGTTTCATTTTTGAAGGTAATAGTTATGCAGAAAGACTATGTAAAAGGCCAAGGTGCACCTTGTGCTTTTCCATGTCAGATGACCAAATGAAAAATAATATTTTGTGGCAAAAACAGAGTTCCCCAAACCAGGCCTACTTGTACTAAAAGAACGAATGAACAATGAATTTAATTGTTATCTTAAAACTAACTGCTATGAAATGAATTCAACTTTTCATAAATTTCTCAACTCCAACTTTGATGTATCAAAGGAAAGGAAAGAGCAGAACTTGAAAACTTGTCTGAAGACACAGATGCTAACATGTATGTAATCAAACATTGTGCTTGGCATTTTCACAAGTATCTTCTCATTTAATCCTCCTAGCAACCCATAGAGATAAATTATATTCATCTACACATTTACAAAGGATATCATGGCTTATGTCTGGATAAGTAGCATAAATCTAAATCTAAATCCTACAACCCACAGTTATAACACATCCCTAAAGCTGTCTCCTGTCATATTTCTGACTGTGAGATTATGGAGGTAAAGTATCTTTAAATGAGAGTTCCCTGTTACTAAGTAGTATACTCGTGTCCTTTTTGGAAAACCATTCCCAAATACATATCCCATTTCTTTATCACTTAATTTATTTAGAAATGTTTGGTATCCCACCCCTATTGGATGTGACCCAAAAGCTCCTGCCATCTACAACTCTGTCACAAATGAGAATGTCATGTTTTCTATCAGTATCTTTGGAACCAAATGCACTATTCACAGTTAGCTAGCCCCCTAAGCATTGCTTCCCAGCTTATTGCTGGAATTTATGTCACAGGTGGCCCTGAACACAGAGTCAGAGTATATGTAGCACATAGTACCAACAGAGGCCTGGACTTTGCCAGACACTCCTTTTGAAGTTGTCATGACTCACAGCCCGACAAATACTACAGAGAGGCTCGTTTTCCATTGGAGCCCTTAAAGTTTCTGCTGGTGTTTCTGTTATTCTCTGATTAGAGTGAAAGTTTTAAGAACACAAAATACTGCTTCTTTTGAGATGTTACAGATGTGACGCAAGGCTATGAGCTGTTTTTACATTGTGGCACATACAAAATGAGCAACGATGACAAGATCTTCAAAGGTTAAAACAGTCAATGAGGATTACCTCTATCAGCTCTGAATTTTCACAGCTTTAGCTTTATACTATACTCTTCTCTACTTTCCAGAAAGTAAATGCTGAAAAGCAAAAAGTTGAAGATCTCATTTTCACTTATTGACTGCTCCTGCAATCAGCTGAACATATTAAAGTTTTAGAAGTAACTCTGCCTATGTGGGAAGTTTATAGTCTCAGACTATGATTCAGTGTGTTGTAGGCCAGATCTTGGACATTTATGCTTCCCAGCTTGAGCAATTGTGCTGAGTTAAACTAAGAAAACCAAGCATTATTTTAGGCTTCTGTTATCCCATGATCTAATGAGTATTGTGGATGAGAAAGTTCTGAGCATCCATCCAGAAACAACTTCCTTGAAATAATCAGTAACTAAGTGTGCTCAAAAGATTAAGAGCATTCTCTGCACTGAGTGCTATTTTAGTATCTTTATGATTTCAGACTTGTTTCCAGTTGTCAGCACTTGGATGCAGAAAATAAGTTACTGTCCTAATAATAAAGTGCATTTGCAAATTAATACTATAATTTTGCCTGCTGAAATTCTGATAGAAATGAAGACATACCAAGAGATACTAGCAACTTTGTTCTTATTGAGAGTTATGAAAATTTTAAACTATTTCTAGCTATAACGAGTGATTTGCAACTTTGGTAACCTGCCACATAGGCCTGAGAGGAGGTATTCTGCATCCCACCAGAAGCCAAATAATGTTCATTCACATGGTCCTGAAGCCCACTGAATTGTATGAGAGTCCAAATGCTAACAAGCAGACTGATATACAATTGTGAATTTAAGGAAATACTTTTAATTCATGCAGATTTCCAAGCCAACACATTGGGAAGGATAGAAATGGGAGCAGTTCCTTTAGTATTTCAGTAAGGAATATGCAATAAGAGATTTGAAAGATTAAAAACAGCCAAGAGCCAGCAGTACAAATGAAACTGCAGAGAATGAAGCCTTGATGAATCTGAATCCAACCCTAGAAATTCTCAGCTAATCATATCTGTAGTAAGTCATCTTTTGAAGCAAAACATAAATAAACAAGCTTACAATGTTAAAGACTCTCTTGAACAATGTACTGCACTACTCCAGTCACACAGATGAGAACCAGTGTTTAAAATGATGTTCCTGCGTGCACCACCAGCTGTAGCACCCAATGAAAGAGTTATGCTGCCTGCCTCTTCCTTATCAAGGCAGGAAAGAGAAATAATGCTTTATAGATTTTTCTTAACAGAATTAAAACTAAAATATATTTCTCATGAATTAACTAAAATGCTAAGTATTTGTACAACCTAAATAATTAAAGTTGCATTTCAAACAGGGACTGTTTTCCCCATAGTCATACAAGCATGACATCCTAACAACGTTTTTTTCTTTTTTGACTTATAAATATATTGAGATAAGATTGAGAAGAATTAATCTCTGTAAAGGAATTTCTTCCAAAGAATACATGGGTTTTGTAATGCTTTGTTTCTATTCCAATGTTTCCTTGGTTGTTCTGATTTGTTGGAGAGGAATGTACAGATCACTTCTGCTTTGCAACAGGGATGCCAATGCTTTTGATTCACTTAGATCAAGGGCAAAATTACTTAAAGAATAGTATACATGCAGTGGCTACCGAAGCATGTGACATCCACCGTCTCTCATGCTCCATCAGCTGGATCTTGCTAATTCCCCTTCATCCTGCTGTGCTGCTCCATGGCCCTCTGTGTCCTCGTGCAGGTGTTTGTCTTGTCTGTCTGATCTTGTGTCTGTCTTGTCCAGTTCTCCCTGCAGTTTTTTCCTGTGTGTCTGTTTGTAGATGAAGGGGCTGAGGATCAAGTGGGTCCTCTACACAGGTTCGCCAGCCACGAACCTACCACCAGCGGGGAGAGGCGTAGACTCCTAGCCCCGTCCATCTCGGTGTCTGTGCCTGATGATGAGCCTTACAATTCCGATGAGGAGTACTATGAGCATCCTTTGTTCAGCTCAGAATGGACTAGTGTGCTCCCCAGTGTCCCAGCGCAGAGTGCAGAGGCCCACTTAGGCCAGGAGAAAGGTGAACCAAGCATGGGGCCCTTTTGCTCCTCCTCCTCAGCCTGCAGCTTTGACCACATGCATCATGTTCAGTGTGCCTTCATGTGGGGGTGGGCGGGACAGAAGCCTGTTTTTTCCACATGAAAGGGAAGTCCCTATATAGGCTATATCTATACCAATGCCTCAAGATTTGTATAAAGGAAGTGTTACTTGAGGTATGCAAGAAATTCCTTTTTTATGTCATTGCTTCTGAGGAGATGCAGAGAGAGAGAGGTGGACAAAGAGAAGGAAAAAAAATTGTTTTCAATTAAAATATGACTCCTTTCTACTCCTTGCAAGTGAATGATTAGGGAAGTATATACTCCTTATCAAGCCAGAGAAGATAACCCTGAATATTATTCTTTTCTTCCTTGATAGGTAATGCTACTAAGGCTAACCTTAAATAGATTTAGCGTTTCTAGCGCTATGTTGGGGCTGGGATTTAGCTCAGTTGGTAGAGTGCCGCTCTGCAGTCTCTGAGGCCCTGAGTTCGATTCCCAGCACCACAAAAATGGGAGAAGGATGTGGCAATCCACTCCCAAGGCAATCCCAAAACAATCAGCCATTGAAAATCCTATAAGGGTAGCAATGAGTAGGACATGACTTGATGGCACCTAACAACACAACAACAAGTGCTGTGTTGGGGTGATCATTCTTTAAAAGAGAAAGATTAAAGAATCTACTTAGAGCAGGATGAATGTTATGGAGTGAATTTATTTCCCCAGTTCAGTTAATCATTTGTATAAACTACGGAGGCCTTCCCAGGTGACAAAAGTTTGGCTCATTTCAGTAGAGCTAGGCTAAAGTGAAGGAACTGATTTAAAGCCTTTGTCCCTCCAGCCTCATAAAGTTCTGAGACCTAGTATATAATTGGCTGTGGTAAAGATAAAATAAGTGGATAATAGGCTGCTATTTTTCTCATTCTAACTAGTAGTTTTGTAAAGAAAGGCAAGGACAGCTAAAAATACGTTTGCTTAGGTGAAGAGGTTATTTTCAAAGGGATAAAATGACTTGCTTAGATGTAAAAGAGTTTATTTTCATATGAGATAGTATTTTATGTTAAAAGGAAGATAGTTACAATGCAGTGAGGAATAAGCTCACAACTTACCAACGACATCCATGATAATAAGTTTCTTCAAGTGTCTTTTTGAAAATAAAGAGCTCCAAAGGCTCAGAAACTCTGATAAGGAAATATAACCTACATTGAATGAAACTAAGCTCTTGTAACTGTGTAAGCTTAAAACAATTATAAATATAGAAACTTTTGTTCAAGGAATAGGTGCAGTTGAAATAAACATGATTTATACAAAATGAGAAAATGGAAAGCTAAAAAGTTACATGGATTGGAAAACTTGTAAAGTAACTTGATTAGACTTCTTCCAATAACTTGGCATCAATAAAGCCAGTAATATTAAAATTACTTTAACTG